>VZTA01004175.1:228875-272777 GCA_013398855.1 Mohoua ochrocephala
AAAAAAAAAAGAAAGAATCTGAGTCTGAAAGAGCCTGGAAATTTAAACCACTTCAGTCTGAGAGGTTTAAGCTTGTTGTTGCACATAGCAATTACAGTAGGTGCTTGTAATGAAAGAGTTGGGAAATTGTAATGTGGAGGTACTAAGCCTGCTTTATAGTAAAAGAAATTGGCTGTTGTCATCTGAGTTGTTTCATACTAGCATAAAATTGGTGTTCAGGAACTTTTATTTTTAGATGAAATAGCCCTGTCTGGACTGGACAATCTGTCCTGCTTCGATTTTTGCTTGGTCGGGAGAACGTGTGCAGTGTTGGCATTGCCCCTGTGCAGACTCAGTCCAGCCATCTAAGGCTGGTTTGTTAGGATACCGTCTTGCAATAGGAAACGTCTTTTTGTGACAAGAATGTGAAGAATTTTGTTACTAATAGCGTCTTGCCCTTTATGGGTAAAGTTATTTTGCTGCCTTCCAAGTTGAATCCAGCTCTCGCCGACTTCAGTGCAGATCTGCTGCTTTTCTGCCTTGCTTTTGCAAGGGTGAGTCTTTAGCTGGGGTGAATTACTTCAGCTCTCTTGAAATACCTACAGATTTGTCTCTGTGCATCCAGTCAAGTATTTGCACTTCTTTTAGCTAGAATGTACAGATTTGCACTTGGAAGCTCAGGTTTTTATTTCCCAGCTGAACTTTAGTAAAGATGAACCAGGAAGCCATTCGTGAGTTGCTTCAACGAGTTACACAACTGGGGTGGAAGGGATGGGGGGATTATTAGTCCACCCAAAAGCTTTGTAACCAACTGTGTAGTTTTATGTGCATGTAAACCAGCGACTGCCACTGGGGAAAAATACAGGAAAAGGATTGTTTTACAAGAGGAGAATTTTTCTTATATGATTCACCATCTGGCCTGCAAATCCTGAGGTCATAGCAGTGGTTGTAGGGGGAAGGAGCAAACCTGCAGTGCCACAGCCAGAAAGCAAGGGAGGTGGATGAAGCTGTTTCATTTTGACGACAGTGGAGAATGCCACCTCGAGTGCTGCAGCTCCATCTAAAGCAGCAGGGCAATCACACCAGTTGGCAAAAGAAAATCAGTGATTCTTACATGTATGAATGGGCACAAGACTCAGTTTGATACATCTGAAAAGACCACGGGGCATTGGACTGTTTTACTTTCACGAGGGGTGGGCACATGAAGAGTCCAGATCTCTGCAGAACCTCCTCTTTGCACTCATGTGTTTGCTGGACTACAGTAGAAATTGGTAAATCTGGTACATTTGCCGTTTTCTGGGATACTGTTATTTTTTTCCTCCAGTTGACTGTCATCTCCTGAAATTTAGTATTTGCTGTCTCCTCTTGTATATGAGCAGAGTTTGCCTAGAAGTCAATGTTTTATTTCTATCGATCGAGGAAAAAACATGAGTTCATTAGAAATCAGCTTGATATTAGGTGTCGACATTGCTGTTTTTAAATTGCCTGTGTCTTGTACATACAGATGAATCAAAAACATAACCCAGAGCTATTAACAAGTATAAATGCCTTCTAATACTCTGGTCAATCTGTTATTATCTCAAGCTCCTCGAGCCCCATGTTGGGTCCCAAAAGAAGGGAATCACAAACACATAGAAAGGTTTGGGTTGGAAGGGACCTTAAAGATCATCTTTTTCCATCCCCTGCTATGGGCGGGGCCACTTTTCACTAGACCAGCTTGCTCAAAGCCCCATCCAACCTGGCAAAGCAATTCATTACAAATATTTAACAAGGAACAGTTAAACATTTTTCTTTTCTAGAATATCTTTTAGGTTGTGGGATTCTTTTGATATTTTAATTTTTTTTTAAACTTTACAAAAACACTGTGCTTGGTATAAAATAAATCAGTAAAATACTGGTAGTCTCCATTTTCAGATTAGTCTCTCTTTGAAAAAAAATGTGTTAGAAATACCCAAAGACAAAAGATATTTACCAGAATTCATAGAGCTTCATCACTTGTTTTTGTTTAATGTATGCTCTTTCTTATACAAATACTACAGATATTGTTTGATTTAATTCCTGTTTTGCTTTTTAAACAACAGGAGTCATAACAAAAGAAACTAAATGTTCCACTAAATGTGGCTATTATCCTGTATCTAAAGCTACTTAACTTGAAATTAGTAAGACAGCAGTGGCTTGTGTGTTGTAACGACCATAATAAAGAAATGGTTTTGATAAAATCATGACACAGCCTGCTGTACTGCATATGAGACGGGATCATTCTAACATGAGCAAATATCCTCCTCACTCCAGACAAACAAACAAAAACCCTTAGACAGAAACAAAATAACTTTTTGTACTTTATGAGAATGTTTGGTGGCCTTACCAGCAGTTGCAATTTTAGTGGTTTTGCAA
This sequence comes from Mohoua ochrocephala, assembly GCA_013398855.1. Lineage (NCBI taxonomy): Eukaryota > Metazoa > Chordata > Aves > Passeriformes > Acanthizidae > Mohoua > Mohoua ochrocephala. The sequence continues at coordinate 231,249 of VZTA01004175.1, forward strand.
GAGATTGCGTAATTTAAATTTAACACGTGAGTACTTCGAAAGGAGCTGTAAAAGCTGAACCTCTGGGTGCAGCCAACTTTAGGGTAACAATGAGAACAACCTATCTGCAGGCACGGCCTTCGGAGCAAGTGCCTTTCTTCTTGTCCATCCTAAGAGTTTAACTAAGCTGGACTATTTTCAGAAGATTGTTTTGGAGATTTGAAGAGTAATTCCATGTCTCTGTAATACAAAATCTGTCACCTGTGGTGGCTGTGGTTCTGGCAGTTTAAGAAATCGTTCATTTTGTGCTGACCGCTGTAGATGTTCTCTGAGAACATCTGATGACTTGAAACTCCTAAGGAAATATGCAGTCAGTTGTAATAAGTGAATGTAAAAACAAATGTGTTTTTTGAAAGATGCCAAAATACAGGCTAAGTCATGCTTGTAAAACAGTGATAACCTATTTTCTCCTCTGAATTTCCAAGAATAAGAGACACTTTCTTGTTTTTCTTTCTTGGCTGGACCTTGAAATTCAAAGCCTCAGCCACAGAAGGGTTTCCTTAAAACAGTGTCTTTAAAGGTCCATTAATCTATCAGTGGTTTTGATATCGTTTCTTACATGAAGATTTGTTTGAGAACCTGACTTTTTGCCAGTTTCAGTTCTGTTTAGCCTCCTGTCCTCTTTTCTCTCTCTTGTTTTCCTGAAAAGGGAACATATAAGTGTTGGTTGAGTTAAAGCTTCCATTTGGTGGTTTCTTGAATTAGGCCTTGCTTCCCCTGCCCTCCTCCCACTCCACCCAGCGTTTGCTTCATGACTCACGCTAATTTGTAGGTAGTAAAAGTATTGGGATCTACAGATTGTCCCTTTGCCACTACTGACTTTTTTCCAGGAATTATTTAAAACTGTAACGGAGCATATCTGTGAGGCCCTCTGCAAATCGTGCCTGAGTCTCGACCTCTCAGAAACTCATGTAAAGTCTGGCTTGTTTGGGGCACATTGCTCTGAGTTGTTCTTTTTTTTAATGTAACAATAGTTCTTCCTTCATTCCACTGTAATTTTAAATGCTGAACCGAGGAACTCACTGTCAAAATAAAAAGGCAGAATATCAGGCAGAACACTGCAAAGGGAGGGGGTAGCAGCAAGTCTCCCGTGCTCCCTTTGAAGACTTCAGGAAACAGAGCCCTGTCCACTGAAATTGTGATTGAGAGGGTGAGGTTTGAGAAGACATTGCAGAGAGTGGCAAAGGTCTTTTAAAGGAAAGGAAAATAAAATAACGAGTATCCCAACTCCTTCAGCAGCTGCTTCGGGAAGAGATACAAGAAACAAAGAAATTGCGTAATAACCAGCCTATCTAGGAATCAGCTAAAGATGTAAATGCTCTGAGTCTGCCACCTAGATCATTGCTGGTTTACTACAGAGAGGAACATGGGTTCGTACATGCTATCAATCTGAGTCTAGCAAAATTTACTTTTGTGAGCTGTGGCAGTGAGGTCGTGGGCAGACAGACTGGAGAGACACATTCTGCAGCTCTGTAGTGTCACGTACCAGGTATGTGAGGAAATGGCTTAGCTTAAAAATTGAGGTTTTCAGTAAAAGAGCTGCAAAACATCTATCAGAGACTAGCAAAACTATTCGTGAGGTTCTGACCCTTCAACTATGGGAGCCTTGTGAAATGTTGGTTCTCCCATTGCTAATTACAACCCTGTAGCAAAACCAACATATCTGGTCTTCTCGTGTGTGTGTCTGTAGTTTTACCCTATTGTTTTGTAACCTTAAATGGGACTTAAGTTTTCATGTATTGTCTGGTTTTATTCAGTCTTAATTTCTTTGAGTTTAGTTTTTTTGAAGGGTTCCAGCTATTGATGCATTGAAGAATATCATGGACAGAGGTTACCAAAAAAGGGTGTGACTTGGGAGTGGAGTAAATTTAGCACATCCACATTTTATTAAATTTATGACTCATAAAATGCTCAATATTTCACAGAATAGCCAACTGACCCTCATTTTGCTTTTGCTGATGGATGTCCTGAAGTTTTGCCAAATAGTTTTGGAATTATATCCTCCAGAAAATGTTATTGCCAATTAAAAGCTTGAATGTGACCTTTTCTCCTTTCTCTTCTCTCTGACCTCTTTCTCTGGACAGATCCCATATGGAAATTCTTTTTTTCCTCTGTCCATTTGGCAGAAGGATTCCACCTCCTGCACACCCTCTGTTGTGTTTTAGTAGATGTAAAAATGGCCATTTTTGCATGCGGCACCATCTTCGGAATGACATCTGTCTTTGTCTATTATCTTTGTTTCTGCATCTGGACAATCTGAAACTTCTAGACAGGATATTTGTAATAAGCTTCAGCTCTTCAATGAAAAACTGCTTAATTGTTAAGAGGGGGTTTTTTTTGTTTAATCTTGTTATGAAACGTTCCTTTTTGTTTTCTGTGTGGTTTTTTCCATACAGCTGTTGATATTGTAAACTGCACATTTGCAGGGACACATGTGTCTGCAGCATATGATGCTGTCGGCCTCTTAGTAGTTTTTCCTGTTTATGGACTGGAGAACATTTCAGATGGAGAAGAGCAGCTGGAGGGAGAGCAATGTCAGCATACCCTACTGGGATTTTGATCACACTAAATTCTGTTAATAAAATTCAGGGTCTATATATCAACATAGAATAACTTGGAAATGTTATATAAACATTTTCCAGTGAAGACTAAGGGTCCGTGAGATGCAACTTAAAAGGTATTATCTTTCTTTAAATCTTTTCAATTCAGAACTGTAAAAAAGCCAAGGTTTTCCTAGCTTCACTGGCAGATTTTAAAAAACAAAGATTTAGGAGTCTTTTTTGGTAAATGTTAGAGGTAATACTTTTAATCATGAGCTAAGTCAAATCTATGAAAATAACCTTTAGTGCCGGTTTTAAAAATTATAGCAGTAAAGATAGGTGGGCTTACAGCAAACTCTGTAGGTCGGGGTATGCAGATGTGCTTTCCAAAATGACTGTGTGTGCACTCACCTGTCCTGTGTCCCGTTACAGCAGCTGCACGTGCAGACAAAGAGTGACACGGGGTCCCCGCTCCTCGTCTTAAAATCGTGCGTCCGAGAAAATCAAATAATGGACGTGAGCAGGGAATAACACGTTATATAATGAATGCTCTGCTTCTCTCACTCACTCACCGCCTCAGCGAGCGCATTTGGCCACTCCATGGCTTCCTCTGCCTGCACGGAATGTGGTTTGTGGATTGCAGGAAATAAGGAGAAATGAAGGAGCTGGCACAGGGAAGATTAATAAGCGTACGCAGAGGGGTTGTAAACTGTTCGAGGCGCTGGTGGCCGTGCATATGAATAAACAGGTGCAAGAGGTGAAAGGGGGTTCTTTAAATTACAGCAATTTCATTTGTGGTCAAGGGACTGCTCGAATACACAGGGCAAGTTATGAACATCTGATTTCAGGACTGTTAGTACATTAGGTTTCTGAAAATAAAAATAAAGCAATTTATATGAAACCCAAACAGCATTCCTTATGTAATTCATCTTCTGCAGGCATCTTCTTTCTTTCAAACATGTTGAAACACAATATATTTTTATTAGTTACCCTGTCAACTAAAAAAAACAGGCCTGATTTCTGTTTTATTGTGTTTTTCCTCCAAATGTATTTTGCACATTTTATTAAATGCTGTCAGTAGTCACTTTCTGTCCAATTTGAATAATTTTTCACTCTAAAACCACAGGAATAAAAACCTTCAACTTTTTCTTTAAGACATGTAGATAAACAGATACAGCTGCATATATATATATATATATATATATATATATATATGTAGTTTTCCAGCTGAACAGTCAATATTTTTAATAGTAAATTTTAGAAAACTCTAGTTGCATTCCTTTTGAGGCTAATTTAGTAGGGTTTGATATATGAAAATACATTTACAGAATGCTAAAGTAGGTTATAATTGTCTTTGCATTTCTCTCAAAACCAAAATTGGCCATCTTTTCATGTACTACCTGGGTTGGGGTCTTTTTCACACACAGGATATCCAGCGCTATAATATGGTTAAGGGATGCAGATTTTGTCCTCATCAAATGCAGTGCAATCATCCTCAATTCAGAATGGCTGCATTATTTTTCCAAATAGCCCCTTTCCTTTCTGTTTTGGAGTGGAATATAAAAATATCTTTTCTGAAACCTTGGTTGAGCTCTTCTCTGAATGTATGAGGTTAACATTTAATTGCAATTCTGTGCATGAAACAAGAAGAAAACACAGCATTTAGTTGTGTGATCTTGTTTCCACTTGAGACATGGAAAAGTACAAGCTCAAGTTCTGTTTGAGTGAGGCATCCTTAAACTGTCGAGTACTTCAGTTAAGCAACAGAAGAAAGTGGATCTACTACACTTAGAAGCTAATTTTCAGAAACAGGCAGTGAAACATCATAGAAACCATTCAAAAACCTGAATCAAGCTTTTCAGCAGCCAGCCTGGGTAATTTTAAAGGTAAATTATGTGTTCTGTCCTAGTAAGAGCCTCCCTGGAACCCACAGGATTGTTCTGAAATTCATCCATAAAGCTGAAAGTTGTTGTAATGAACTGCATTTTAATAATGTTCTGCAGGTTCCAACCAGGACCCAAAGGTTTGATTCATATCTGCCAAGCACAGAGAATACACGATAAACAGACAAAAAGATACGGATCCTCCCTGGAAGAAAATTGTTTCCGTGCAGAACTTTGGTCATTTTGCACGTGGTGGGAACATTCCCAAAAAGCAGCATGAAGTATCTTTGAACTTCAACACTTTGGAGATCACTTTTTTGGTGGGTGGGAGAGCAGGGACTGAGGTAATTCATGTGCAGGGGTGCCAGTAATGTGCCTGCCGTGCAGTTCTTGGCAGATTACCTATACAGGGGTGAGTCACGTCATTTGCAATAAAGAATCCGAGGTGTAATTGAGGATGGAAATTCTAGATGCGTTTCATAAAGGCAGAAAATATAATTAGACGAGTTTAAGCATGCATGTTTCTTGTATGCATTGTGTGTGGAAAAAAGACTCCTGTCTCTTAAAGCATTGTAAATTCCAAGTATTAGGCACACAGACTACAACCTGGTTTTGAGAAAATGCATTAACCGTCATTTTATAACTACTTTTTCATGGCTGTAACAAAAGTCGTGGTGGAGAATGCCTGTGTCTAGTTCAGGCTCGTCTTTTCCATGCCCCTTTGATGGCAAGTCTCTTTTCCTTTGTCTGAACCAGGTTTTCTGGAGACGTTTACTCAGTTTTATTACTGAATAGGTGCATTCAGGCCTCACATGGTTTCTTATAAACAATCCTAGGTGGATTTTGATTACTGTTTCTGTCTCTGCAGTTAATTCTTTGGTCAAGTACTTTGTCATTTGGGGAAAGCAGTATAAAATCAAGGAAGCAAGACTGAAGGACTAGGCAAAGCAGAGGTTGTTTTTTTCTTTTAAACCTTGGTTACTCATTTTCAACAGTGCTTTCTGTAGCAGAAGTAATTATGTTGCATCAAGCGTTAGCACTGTTTGATCTGTCAGTTTACAAGTGTACGCATTAAGCCTTCAGTAGGAATTCTTATGTTGAAACTGAAAAGCACTGAAAGGCAGAAGTGCACTGTTTACTAAGACAATATCAGCTCAATATGTCATAGAGGGAGCTTTAAGCATCTTGCAGTGTAATAAGGAATGTATGTGTCTTGTCACTTCCCCATCAGTTAAGATCAAGAGCTGGGTGACTGATGGGAGGCAGGAAACATCTTGTAAAAATTGCTGTATTGAAACACAGACCCTCCGTTTGGAAAAGAAGAGAAACAACCCTCAAACCTAAAATTATAAATTGAAGTCAGTTCTGGCTTCTTTTCTGTTAAGTAGAGGAGAAAAAAAACCAACAACCTAAGGAACTATTCCACTTGTTTTTCTGTTTGGGCTTTTGTTTTGCTCTTTATATGGAATCTGCAAAATTCCAATATCCAGGAGTTCAAGGCTATGCATCTGGAGGCAGTGGCATAGCCCAATCTTCATTCTGCTCTTCTCTTGAGGCACTGCTGTTTTGAGTATCTCCTATTGACAACAGGAACCTTTTTGTTAGTGTGAAGGGGTCAGAGCTGAGCACTGACTGATGGCACAGGGTGTTATTTAATATGAATTTCTTCCTCCTTGAAAGTTTTTAACTTCAGGAATACGCGGCAACTTTTGCTGTTCTAGATAAACGAATGCATCAGGATACTGGGGGAGGGATTAAAAAGTACTACACCCCACAGTTTTATGGCAACTCGAGTCCATCATTGCTGTTTTCTTCTCACCTAGTTTGGGGATGTTTGTGACAACGCACACGAGGCAGGTACCTGTTCTGTAATCCAGTCTCTCTTGTGTTTTGTCAGTGGTGAAGAGCTTTGGTTCCGAGCAGCAGTGACGCGCGTAGCTGGTGGGCAGAGCGTGTTTGTCTGCAGGGGTGGAGTGAGTGCCTACACCTCTGGAGGGAGGAGGGAGGGTGTGCCCCTCGCTTATGCTGGAGTTTGTAGCTCGGAGGTCCTCTTGGGCCCTTCACCATTTCAGAAAAGGAACAGCTGTGGTTCCATGCCTTTGTTTTTTCCATCTGTTGCTAGCCAGGAATTTGTGAACATCCTTCTCGGATGTGGATCTTGCTGAGGTTATTCATGTCTTTGTCACCTCCCAGGCTGAAATACTGCAATCCATACTTGGAGCAAATGTTCCTAAGTCTCCCGAGCGTTTAGCTGGTGTGTACAAAGCAGTGGCATACTTCCCAAGAGGGTTTAATCAGCATGGGCTTGATTTTTTCAGATAGCTTTGAGCCCTTTAGCTCTGTGATGAATTTGCTGAAAGCTGCAGGTGTGTTGTATCTCTGAAAATCAGGTCTTGGGAACACACTGAGCTCATGTCTGTTACTCTCCTCTGGCTACCTAACTTGTTCCAGATGCTGTTCTAGGCAATAGCAACTAATAGAGGAAAATGCTACTCTAGGCAGTGGGAGAATAATGAAGAAAAAATGTTCCAACCCTTGGCCCAGAATTTGTATGAATTGCAGGAGGACGCTGTGTTCTGTGTAATCTTGTTTTTGCATCTTACCAACACAACAGATGTCAGCTGCAGGTTGGGTCTTCTGCCGTGAGAAGACAAGCCTGGACCCACATCTTGGATGGGTAGGGGAAACAGCACTTACCCTCTTCGGTGGATGAAGGAAGGGGTTTCTAATAAGAAAACATACTGTGCCTGTAGCATCCAGCCTGATGAACTTCCCTGGCTCCACAGGCTAGCAGTGGGAATAGCTGTGTCCCACTTCCATCCATAGTCAGGGATTCAGATTCCTCAGCAGCCCCAGTACAGGTCTTTGGCAGGCCTGGCTTCTGCTGATTCCACGTGCTGAAAGGACTCGGTGCAGGATCTAGTGAAGCAAAGGGAGCATCCAGTGTGGGGCAGGAGACAGGAAGACAGTTCCTTTCAGAGATGGGATGTTACTAGGTTGGTTTTGCTGTATCACCTGCATCCCAAGAATAAAAGTGGCTTAAAACCTCCTTTTGGAGGGAAAAGTGTGTGCTGTCAGACTGAACAGGCTGCACTTCTGGTTTGGTAGCATACTGAACATTCACATTCTTATCTAGCCCTCTGTCCAGGACAGTTGTCTCCACAATTAAAGGAGCTCAAGCAGCGGATCAGAAGATCCATATTCAAGGTATTCCCAGGAGCCAGAGAGCAGTCCTGAGCTCAGATGTGTTTATTTGCCTGTGAGAACATGGATCATTGTGCTGATGATGCACGAGCATCCCCAGTACATGTCTGCCAGCTGTACCTCCTGCTCCCAGCAGTCCCTTTCCCTGCGTACGAGTTCCTATTGCAGGGAATGGAGCACGTTCCATGAAGTCCTGCCGAGCAATCTCTCTGTGCCTCGTACCTACTGAAATCACAGAATCATAGAATGGTTTGGGTTGGGAGGGACCTTAAAGATCATCTAGTTCCACCCCCCTGCCAGGGACAGGGACACCTTCCACTTGACCAGGTTGCTCAGAACGCCATCCAACCTGGCCTTGAACACTTCCAGAAATGGGGCAACCACGGCTTCTCTGGGCAACCTGTGCCAGTGCCTCACCACCCTCACAGTGGAGAATTTCTTCCTAGTACCTAACTTAAACCTACCCTCTTTCCATTTAAAACATTCTTCCTTGTTCTGTCACTACATGACCTTATAAAAAGGCCCTCACCAGCTTTCTTGGAGATCTCAAGATCTCAAACAGGAAGAAATTTCTGGAAATCTCCACCTTCACAGGCAGGAAGATTATTTGGCCATGCTGTGTAGGGGTTAGGGGTAGCTTAGGCGTAGTATGACTGTTACATTACCAGTGGGGCCATTTTTTAAACCTAGTTGCAGAGTCCTTTTAAATGTAATCCATGTGCAACAGTCTTTGTTCCCATGGGGAAGAGGAAAAAAAAGGAAGAAAAAAAGAAGGGGAAGAAAAAAGAAAGGAAAGAAAAAAGGAATGTAAATATACATATTGTATCCAGAGATGCACCTTGCCTGGAAAGCTGATGTCTATAAAAGGCTTATAGGCAGTCTGCTAAAAGTAGTAAATATTAGTGGTCCCGTCTCGCAGAGAAACAAGGGGCTTTCCTGTGAGGTTTTTAGATTTCAAAAAGAGCAAGGAGCTGTTGATGGGATACCTTTATTCTTGCTATGAACCTAAAACTCTGTATGTTATAACGGACAAAATAGAGAATATCTAAAATAAATCCCCTCATAGCTCTTCTTCAGCTCTAGATTACAGAGAAGAGCTGGGTTGGAGGGCCAGTCAATTTATTTTCTGTGTTTCTCTAGCCCTGCTCCAGTCTCCACTGCTGATCAGTTCTAACAGCAGTAGCAGATTGCATGTCAGGACATCTTTGGAAGTGAGAAATTAGAACTGTTGAAGACTCCTTCACAGATGTGTCAACCCAGGAATTAAGTGAGAATTAGACCTAAATAATATGTGTAGTCTTAAGAACTGAGCCTGATTTTGGGTTAGGGTTTTTACTTATTTTTTGATATGGTGTCAAGGGGTTAAAAGTGAAACAGTACTGACTATTCACAGGATTTCACAGAAATTGTGAGGGTATGGTCCCCAGCACGATGATTGCCTCGTTCTCTAGGTAGAAATACGGTATTTAAAGCAAAACCAGTATCAATTCATTCCTCTAATAAAAAATAATGAAAAATATTTATACACGTCTATTCACTATGGATAGCGAGGACAGCAAATGCAACGCAGCGCTCTCAGTGGCATTTAGGAACATGGAATTTATGATGTGCTGCAGTTCCTTGTTTATTGTGTTTATTGTGTTTCACAATATATGGTGGTCTCACATTTCCATCAGTGTGCCTTAATGCCTGACATGCCTCTGGTGCCAAAACATCTCGTTGTGGGTTATCCACAGGCTGCGCTGGATTTACAATTTCCTATTTCACCTTCGTAAGCAGAATGTTTTCTGTGCCTGGATAGATAAACGAGCACATCTTGCAGTAAAAATTTTATATGGGAATTCCTGGAGCGACCAGCACAAAAGCTGAGGCATGCTATACAATTAATGATAAGACTTGGGCTTTGCATTTGTGTTGAATTGTGAAAGGAAGATCGAAATCCCTTTTCTTAACATAAAATATTTAAAATCAAGCATTTATTATGCCTAGATTTGATAAGGCTACTTACCAGCCTAGACATGTTTGCACACAGCAGTATCTTCTCATTTAAATTCAATCACAGTCACAAAACAAGCCTGGCTTAGACTAGCTGAAGATATAAACTTCATTTTCATCTCATTAGGCCACCTGGAAGCAACAATCAGTGAGTAGTCCTGACGTCAATGGTCTCTCTACTTCATTAAAATGTTAATTTCATGGCTTTAATTCCCTTTGTAAAACGTGCTGCTGCAGGACACTATATGCAGATTTATTCTGAAGCAGACAAATCTGCATGCCATATTCCTTTTTAGTGCCTTAGGTTCCTTTGGATTTTTATTTTTAGCCATCCCTATTTTTATAAACTGCTGTGAAAAGATGATCACCATAACAACCAAAAAGTAAATATTTTCTTAAAACAGCCCTTTGAGAATGTACACTTAAGAGTCAGGAATTCAGGGCATCATGCATTTACTGGTATTTTGTTCTGCTGTTCCCCTTTCCTGTATTTAAAAATGAGACAGGTATTGGTAGTGGCTAACATTTTCAGACGGTGGATCACGAAGGGAAAGCAATGTGTGATAAATCAGAAGCAGCTACGTAGGTCAGCTATAGCATCAGCATTTTTAGTTGAGGTCCTGCTTATGGCAGGACAAAACGATGGTCTTCTCAGTTTTGGAATCCTTCCTTGATAATATGTACTTCCTCAGCATTTAGTCATCTTCATCTTGCTTTAGGGGATACATTTCTGGTCCTGTACTTCAAAACTGTACGTCATAGTTTGAGTTCAGCTGTTGGCAGTAGAAGTATGTCTTCAGTGCAGGAAAACAAGGGAAGGTAATTGTTCATCTGGTCTTTTCCCCTTTTACTGCATGCAGTTCTTTTTTAACAAGCACTCTTGGGTATTTTTCCAAGTGCTGTGTAAATGATTATGATGTGTTAGTGTGCCTGTGGCATCTATAGATGGATGAGCTGCTCGCTCCTGTTGCAGATGGTAAATCCAAAGCTCAGGGTCTGGGCTTCTCGGGACCCATTGCTGGTGGAGCTGCCTGGCTCAGGAGCCCTGTGCTTAGCCGGAGGGCTCTGATGGCACACTTAGGTCTGGGCTGGTGACAGCACTCGGCAACACGGTCCTCCTGCTCTCCCCTGCCAGATCCTGTCGCTTTAGGCACTGTACAAATCCCAGTGAGGCCCCGCTGGCACGTGGTACCAAGGCCCTTCTGTGCAGGACCTTGGACGATGCATGCGGCCTGCCTGGTGCTAACCTGGCTGGAGAGGACAAAGATCACCAAATCACAAGACAGCAAATAAAGGAGGGTTTCCTTGCTAAGCACTAGGCACATCCAAAGTTTTCCCTCTGGGAGTCTCAGTGAGATTTCCCTGCAGCTGGCCCCAGGAGAGTGCTCCTGGTAAGTAACCAGGAACAGGTAATTAATTTGGCCTCCTGCCTGCCCTGAGACTGCCAGGAGAGCAGTGGAGATGTAGCTTTATCAGTCTTCTACTGTGTACATCTCTGCTACTTCTGTGCTCTCACAGGGAGCAATATAGAAATGTGCCCTGTAATTGTAACTGAGAAGTAGCCAAAATAGCTTAAAAGGTGTGAATAAAGTTAGCATTCCAGACTTCCATCATTTTCCTATTTCAGATTAAGTAAGATAATTTACCAGTGAGTCTAAAAACATGTTGGTACCTAATTTTTCACTCTTAGTGTCGAGGGAGAAGTTTTTTGAAAGTCAGTGAAGACAGATGGACAGTAGCCAATTCATTTCCATCTTGGGTCTCTTGCCTACAATGTTATTTCATCGCAGGCAGTGCCATAACTCAATGTAGTAGTCAATTTAAAATGCCAAAGTGTGCCAGGGTTTTACTCTATGGATAGAATTATTCATTCATGTCTGCAGTTGGTGAGTGGAGTGATACTATGACAACTTCTCAGATCACAGACTGATCTAGAAAAATATTCTATTTGTAACCTGAGATGTTAGCTGTTATTGCGGCAGCATACTCACTCTTCTAACACTGTGTTTTGATTTGTCTTACAAAATGTCTTGTAAGCTAATCAAAGAATTTATCACTTTGGTGTGCAGGCCACTTAAACATGAGTTACTGCAGGTGTTTGGACAGTTGTCATCAGATGATCAAATGAGTTTTGTTGTAGCCTGGACATTTGAAAGGCCGTTTCTATGATAGAGCAACACAGTTAAAGTTTCTGTCATCGTTTAATGAACTCGTGACTGTGGGTTGACATGGCTTTGGGAGAATAAAAAATAAGAGGTCTTACTGTTTGGTTTGCATTTCTTTTGTCTCAGCCACTAAGTGTGTGTAGTTCCAGAGATATTCATGCTATAATTACTTATTGTTTGGTGTGTTTATTTCTTTCAGTGCTCTTGGAAGCAGGGCAGATGGAAGAGTTGGTGGGAGGTAGTTTGTGTCACCATTGCTTAGGCAGCAAATATACTGAGTGGTGGACTGTAGGTTTCAGCATTCCATGTTTCAAAAAGTATATCAAAGCTACTGAAGTCCTTGGCTTGTGTTTGCCCACAGAGAGAAAGGTTTCGACCAGAATTACCTCTTAAGAGCTAAACTATCTTTGCTCAGCCAAGCTACGCTGGATTTTTCATCACCCACCCCACTGTTTATTTTTGGAAGTCTGACTGGCAGTTCATCATTCAGCAGCTCTTGAAAAGTCTGACTGTTCCTCAGAAAAGAGATTATGCTCTTCAGATAAACTTCCACTCTCTCACCACCTTTGTTGACTTGCCGTGTGACCCAGTGGCAACTTCTTTGTTCCCGTTTGTAAGGACAGCCTTTTCCCTTCCCACTGGGATGGAACATGGGAGACATCCATTTGCACCTGGCTGGTGAAAACCTCATGCTGCACTGTGGCAGAGCCCTCCTGAAGGCAGTTGAGAGTTTTACATCAGCCCTGGGCTGGGTCTCTTCCTTGGCTCTCACTCCTCCAGAGCAGAGGTTGGTGTGTTTAGTGGTGTTTGGGAGGACTCTTGTCCTTTCCCTCCTCCTGCCTGAAGCCCTCCACAGCTGTTTGTGTCCATAGGCCAAATATGAGTGGGAATAGCAGTCTTCCCCTGAAGGCTGTGCAGATGGTGTGTAGCTTGTCCGTGGGCACTGAGGCAGAATATAGCAAGGCTAAATGTTGTTTGCAGTGAACAGGGTTATGTTCAGGAGCACTTGAGGGAAAACAGCAACATTCTGCTGAGGAATATGGAGTTTTCTGGGATGTCCTCCCAATGTGTTTCTCATCTGTTTTCTGTTCCTGTACACCTTGGGATCTCCCAGTGGAGGAAGCTGTGGAGCGAGGATTTTCGTGATGCCTTTTGTGCTTTCAGTGGTAAGCCTTAGGGGAGCAACACGCAAATGGATTGATTGTTCAGGTAGTTCTGAGGGAAAGCGTTTCTGAACTCAGATATGTTAGGGATAGCAAAGTGCATTTGTGGAAAACATAGCTCAGAAGGATTTTCTGTTGTGACACATAGTTTCTCCCCTTAATTAAGCATTGTCCTCTCCATGCACTGTGTGAAATTTAGGGGGCTACATTTTTCCTTGGGTTAAAATATTTAAGGAAAACAATTGTGTACTGACAACAATGGGCTTTTTCAATTGCAGGCCATTTGTTTCTGTAATTCCTATGAAATAAATTCAACTGCCTAAGTTGATTCTATTCATTGTGGTTTAGTTATGTACATACTCATACTTGTGTTAAAAAGCAATGTTAAAAACATTAGTGATGAGTGCTTTCAGAGCTTTCTAGCATGCAGTGCCAGTAGAGTTAAATGTTCCACTGGAGTTCAGAAATGGAAGTTTATAGCAGATGTTTTCAGGAAACCAATTTTAGACTTCTGTTCAAAGATGCCTGTACAAGAAGGATTTACAACATTTCTCATCTGTGACTTCAGCTGCCAGCATGGGTTTGCCTTCTGATCAGTATCAAAACCAGCAGACCACTGCTGTACACATCTTTCATATGAAGGTACAAAGCATAGAGGATGACCCTAAGCCTCGAGCAACATGTTGGCTCAGTGTTGGGCCGTTGCATACTGGGATAAATGGTTTCTCTCAGCCTTGTTCTTGCAACACTGAGACCAGATCTGAAGATGAACCACTGGCCTGTATCTGACTCTTTCACTGTCCTTGCAAAAGGAATTCAGTTTTTACTTCTCTGCTGGCAGACTGACAGCATCGCACATGTGGAAGTACAAGATGAGTGCCCAAAATTCAACTTCTGTCTGGGCACAGGAATGACTGTCCAGGCACTCACAGCGTTCCTTGTTCATTTTCATTCAAGGGATTGATTTTAGTGTAATTTTTCTAAGCATCTCTATGAATAGCAGTAGTTGGGAAAAAACATTAGCAAATCATTTTATCACTGGAGACAGATCTTTCTGTTGCCGTGCATTTAAAATTGCTGCAATCCCTCGTGCATCTGTAAGGGCCTGATACTGTGTTTTCACACACATCCCGTGGTATGGAGCATCCCTTTCTCTTTTCTATGGCATTGTCACGACAGCTTCCCTTGGTACAGCCATTCTCACATCACCAGTTAAACATAATGGAGCTGGAGCTCAGGGAATTGTTCAGTGCTTCCAGCAGTCACTGTCGGAGGAAGCTTATCTGCTCTTGGACCTCCTCGTGCCTATTTTCTGCAGGGCACTGCAGGATAGAAGAGCACCTCCTTCAGTTTTCCTACCATTTTACCAGTGAAGGGAAGAAACACTGTTTGCTCTGACACTCTGGAAATGCGATGCAGGATAAACAGCTCATGTCCTTACCTTGGCTTGAGTGAAGGGAGGGGTAGCAACTAGCCCAGTATCCTGGGGGGACCACCATGCCAGTGCCACCAGGATGCCATCAGGAGGATGTTTGGTTTTGCAATAAGAATGGATTGGGCAGCTTTTTATTTTTTATTTAGGAAAAAAAAATATGGGAGACATTCAGCTATGTGCCATGGGTGCCTGTGGGGCCATCCCTCCTCAAAGAAGTGCATCCTGATCAGGAACAGTCAGTCCTGCAGTCAGTCCCTGCAGGTGGGAAGGACTGGAGGGGACTGCACTGGTTATCCTCTCTCCTTCCATAGCAGCTGGGAGGGTGCTTGTGTTACGTGAGGTTTCTATGCATGAGGAGGATCCAAAAGGCCATCAGACCCTTCAACGTTATGGCTCATTTCCATCAGAGGAGCTCCACGAAGTAGCAGCAATAGGGTTTGGGTCTGATCCTGTGTCATTAGGGAGGAAAGAAACTATATAATCATTATCCTTTTTAGAAAGTTTAATCACAGCCTGCGGAGGGATGGCAGTGTTTTATCTGACAAATATGTCACTGTCTTTCATCAGTTGATTATAATCATCTTGGAAGTTCCAGTGTGTCTGTTTTTCCCTCTTCTTTTTTACTATTGTGTTTTGTTTAACTTTCCCTAATGAGCCCAGTGAAAAGCAATTGTTCTAAATAAATCATGTGCGCTACAAAGCAGTATATCACAATTAGGTTTCCATTATACTTTAATTAGGCATTCCATTATTAAATTGATGTCTTTGGCTTCTTCCAGGTCTCAGACTAATCCTGAAACAAATTCCTCTTTGTGGATAAATATTAGTCAGTCGTAATTAAAGAGTATTCATTGGCGTTGCGGCTTTTCATTAAATCCCTTTCTGATTAAGATGGCTCCCCCAAGTACTGGGCTGATTAAATTTAATAAGATTTGTTCACTTGTGTGTATCATGGTCTGGTGGAAACTGTTTTAGCACCAGGGGATTGGGCACTGTAAGTTCATATCTCGGTGCAGGCAGCCATGGGTCTAAATGCCTGTTTTGCTCAGTGCTGCACACTCTTGTTTCAGGGGGCTCCATGGTTTGTGTGGTCAGTCAGCAGTGGAAAAAAAAACATGGGAATTGAATTAGCAATGTTAGAGTTGAATTTCAAAGGGCTAAGTTACATCTAGAGGGTTACAATACAGAAGGGAAGATTAAAGTATGTTAGAGGCTCTGTTGCCTTGACTCTTTCATGACTAGGGCTTTGCTGCTGAATTCGAACTTGAGTGCTTTTCTACCCCAAACTGTTTTCTCTCCCTGAGACGTATAGATGAGCTCATTTCTATGTAAATATGCCTCAGCTGAAAATTCAAATAATAAAACAGATGCTCCTGACAGAAGTTCTTCTAACAGCAGAGAATGAAATGTTTTCGGAGCAAAATCCTTGTCCTGGGTTTAAAAATCAAGGTGAAACTAAAGTGTGATATGGCTTTAGTGTATATCTCCATTGGAGAGAGGTTATATGCATCACTCTTTTCTGTGTGCTGAAATTATGCGTTCTTGTGGGGCTGCTGGTGCTGTTCTGCATTCCTCCTGCTTTGTACACAAAAATGAAAACAAACCACTGTGACCAAGAATGGCAATAGCACAAATCGGTGAGGCGTGCAAGAGATCGGCTCAGGACATCTGCAGAAGCACTCCATCCAAATATTTGAGGTGGCAGCTAGCAGGTGTTTTTTTCAATATCCAGTTCATACTCTATTTTTGGTGCAGGGTACGTTTTCATCTAGTGTTTTGGTTTGGGATGGGCTGTATTTGTAGTATCGAATATCTCAAAATGCGTTTTCAGTGTCGTGTATCCCGAATGTAATGGTACTGGGAGTATCATCCAGCTGATCCGTCATATTGCATGGAATCAGAGTTGCCCCCCGGTTCCAGATTTGCTGTTCCTAGGGCTGCCGAAGGCCCGTGAGTGATGCCTGGGACAGTGTGAAGGGGCAGGGTTGGAGGCGGTGTCGGGTCAGTGCGCAGCTGAAGAGTTCTCTCTAGCGGCTGGTTGTGGGTAGTGAGGACACACAGCGAAGTGCGCTGAACTAAGGGAAGGAGACTCGTCTGTAGCTACTGAAAAAAGGGAGAAGCGTAGAGTAAGGTGAGGAAAGGAAGCTGACCTTCATATCCGAATTATAAAAAAGAATAGTTGTGACATGCTAGAAGCCAAGAATAAAATCTCTTTTCTCTAATAGGGCTCATTTATTTACCAATTGCTACTGTTGCAATACAGCAGTGAGTGGTGGTATGCTATTCATAGCACCATCCTTCCACTGGCCTGAAGTGAGGGCTGATGGACAGCGAGAATCCTTGGCATTTCCGAGGAGATGGGATGCGCTTTGATCTGTCGATTACCAAGCCAGAACTGCCACAACTGCTTCCTTCCGAGGATCTGTGGCGAATTAGTTTCCTCTACTCACAGTGACTCACGCTAGTTTTGTAGTGACTTTACCAAAGACAAGGCTCAAAATAAGTTGCATGCTCGGTCTGCAGGTTTGGCAAATGTTTATTTAAGGCAATGTGAGAGTGCTTAAAAATTATGAGGAAATGATGAGACAATTCCTGCCTTGTATCCTGACAAATCCTAGAAGTACAGAAAAGAGATAGAAGCATTTGAAAAGAGTATGAGCAAGGGTTTTGGAAGAATTGAGGGAAATAAATAACATCTAATAAGAAGACCAGGGAGATTGGGAAGTATAACCTCTTTAATGCTTGTGTTTTAATTGGGATCCCGAAAGCCTACATATGCTGTTGTCCTACAGCATGGCAGTTCATACCTACTGCTACTGCTTGCATCGTTTAAAATCTACCACTTTTCTTCTCCAAAATTTCCAGGGTTTAAGCCAGCTCCATTGTTTACCTAGCAGTAACGTCCTGCGATGTTGAGCATCATTGGTATGACGGTCGTGTATGTAAACTGTTCCAGAGTGTTTTGCTTTACTGTTAACTCAGTGAGGCCAGTCAGAAATGGCAGTGGAAATTGCAGATACAACAGCTGGATTCTGGTAGAACTGCATTACCTCAAATAGGAATGCGTTTTCCGTTGTAGAGATTGATGCTTAATTTCATCTGCATTGGAGAGAGATTGTTCGTTCGAGCAGGCAGCAAAGAAAAAAATGTACAGGGGTGGATTGCTTCTTTCTCAGATTCCCAGGGATTTGAAATGCCCAACAAGTAACAGAAGAATGAGGTGGATAGTCTGTTATGTTAAAGATAAGAATAAGGTCTATATGTTTGTGTATGATTTATTTTAAGGGTATTTAGTGTCTTATTTTTGCTTAATTGTAATGATACTTAGCTTTCCAGAAATACCTGGATGACTAGTTTAGCATTTTTTAAAAAATAAAAATAACTCAGCCATTTCCTAATTTAGGTACATTTGCCTGCCTAGCAAGACATCTTGTCGTGACAAGGTAGAGCACACATGATGTTTTTCGAAAAGATTTCACTGAAGTGTAGTAAATTATCTTCAATTCAAGCATAATTGTGATTCTCGTCTGAGCTGGTTGGCAGTTTGCCAGGAAATGCATGTTCAAGCTCAGAGGAGTTGGAAAGTTGCATACCAGAGTGTCAGTGTCTCTCTGTTACATGAAACATCATTTTTCTGTTTGAAAAACTAATGGTGTCCTATAAGCCTAGAAACAGCATGTCTTCTTCTACCTAACTTTTAACATACCTATGAAGACCAAATCCCATATGTGTGCGTAGCACAGACTTGTAGCACGGGAGGCTGGGAGAGAGCAGATATGCAGGCAAGGGAATAAACATGGCATTTTTGTTATCTGGATTTGATAAATATAGTTTGGGAATGATAGAGTAAAGAGTGGTGAGTCAGTTTTGCCTGGTCATCTCTAGTGACTGAAAATAACTTGTTATTCCAACCCTTTTATCCCTTCATTCCCTTCTCTCTGCATATTTTTGTGTTTTATTTATAGCTCGACCGGCTTTTGCTTTGCAATTTGTAAAATAACCCTTCAGAGTCAGGGAGGGAAGACTGAGGAGCAGCAGCTCCTGGGCAGTCTTCTGGATGGAGCCACTGGATCATTCCCTGTTGCCATGGCTGGATCCCCCCTTTCCTGTGCACACCCTTCCCTCAACTGCACAGAGATTCCTCTTTTAAGCAAGCAGCCTCGGTTCCTGAAGTCATTAATGGGTTTGTGCTGACAGGAGCCACGTGAGGTGTTCCAGACCAGCTGGCTGTGACTTTTGACAGCAGCAGGGTCAGAGGCCCTGTGTCTGGAGAGGTGGCAAGGCTGAGTTTTATCTGTGAAACCTTAGTGGAGGTTGTAAGCTGTCCTGAAGTGTATGAAATCCACCACCACGACCCATACTTGTATTTATCCTGTGAAGCACAGCTGTGTAAACAATGCTTGCAATAATTCTGAGCTAAATCTTCTGTGTTTGGCTTCAACTCCCGTGCCCAGTATTTTTGTCCAGATTAATCCACAAACTAAGGATCAGTTTAGCACTTGATACATCTCAACTTGCAGATCAGGATAAGATACTTCTTGATCTGCTCTTAGGTTTCCCGCAGTACTGACTTCTCATAACGTAACTGGACTGCTCCGTATTAAACCATCTGATGGGGTTTGGAGAGGTGGAAGGGAGCTGGCAGGCTTACCTGCAGCCCTTCTTATTAATTGACTGATGGAGAGGGCAAGGGGAGAGACGTGTTCAAGCAATAAATGTGAATCATAAAATCATAGAATGTTTCGGGTTGGAAGGGACCTTAAAGATCATCTCGTTTCAAGCCCTCCCCTATGGGCAGGAACACCTTCCACCAGATCAGGTCCCTCCAAGCCCCATCCAACCTGGCCTTGAACACTTCCAGGGATGGGGCACCCACAACTTCTTTGGGCAACCTGTGCCAGTGCCTCACCACCCTCACAGTAAGGAATTTCTTCTTCGTATCTGATCTAACCCTACCCTCCTTCACTTTAAAGCCATTCCTGTTTGTCTTGTCACTACATGCCTTGTAAAATGTCCCTCTCCAGCTCTCTTGTAGCCCCCTTCAGGTACTGGAAAGTGCTCTGAGGTCTCCACGGGGCTCTTCTCCAGGCTGAACAACTCCAGCTCTTTCAGCCTATCTGTAGCAGAGATACTCCAGCCCTCTGAGCATCTGCATGGCCTCCTCTGGCCTTACTCCAACAGCTCCGTGTCTTTCTTGTGCTGGGGACCCCAGAGCTGGATGCAGCACTGCAGGTGGGATCTCGCTAGAGCAGAGCAGAGGGAGAGAATCCCCTCCCTAGACCTGCTGCTTTGGATGCAGCCCAGGCTGCAGTTGGTGGAGCCAATTAGCAGACACCAGCCTGGGGTGAGAGAATCCCAGGCTCTATCACAGGTAAGACTGGAAAAACAAGAAGCAAGTAGGAACGTTAGTACTAGGTGCCTGTGTATGGACTTAATGAGGCCATTTTTGGAAAATTCTACTGGTTCCAGCACCCAGGCTTTGAAAAGTATATTGAAATATTAGAAGAGATTCAAAAAGCTATTAAAGGGATTTGAGCTTTAAAAGCCACGTTTCGTATTGAGATTTCAGGAACCGAGCAGGTTTGGTTTGTTCAGGAGCAATTTACGAGGCTGGCAGATCATACCACCTCTTACCTCTGTGAGCAGACAGCTCTCTAATTTAGCCGAGTTACGTGGCCAGGAAGCAGAAGTACAAAAGTAATGTACACAGACACATACACGCCCCCCTGATTAATTAGGGGAATTGCTTATCTCATGGTAAAAGCTTTAGGGCAGTGAGGGATGTCTGTCTCACCGCATCCCATGGCAAAACCGAAAGCATTCTGCATAAGCTCCTGTGTCATTCGGGAGATCAGATTAGATGATGATAACATTCTGCCTGGTCTTAAAATAATTAAATGAGGTATTTACAGAGATTTCAAAGTCAAAGCGGATCTCCCTCCCTGCCACCGCCCTCTCAGCAACTTCAGTTAGTGGAGTTGTTTACACATTAATGAGCTGTAGCATTAGGCTGCAAAACGATGGGATTTAAACGTATTTAGCAAAAGAATTAAGCACATGTAATGGTTGCTGATAGCTGTGAACGTATCCTTATATCTCTTGATCTTTGTACTATCTGGACTGGAGGTACCTGGTATCGGATCCCAGTAGTCCTCTACTCCTGGATGCAGCACCCAGAGCACATTTCCTTCCTGCTGGGGAGCAGCAAGCAGACAGGGCTGTCCTTTCCCCTGGCTCCCACCCTCAGGGACTAGAGGTGCAGTGTCCTTAACTCCTTCGTGTCAGCAGGTGGAAGGTCTCCCTCTCCCCTTGTATCACAATGCCAGTGGAAAATCAAATAGATATAGAAAGAATTGGTATGCAGGATCACTCTTCTCTGTTAATCAAAGCCAGCATTATCATTCTGTCTTTTTTTGTTTGCTTATTTGATTGCTACACTTACCTAAAAAAGATTTCCAATAACTACTGAGTTGAAAGTGATTTAGATTAACCCCAGCTGACACCGCTGCTTTAAGGAGGGCTGCCTGAAGTTTTAAATCCTCACAAGCATGATACTTCCCAGGAGGGGCTGTAAATCCTTGAAGCTGCTCCCTCCTGATACTGTGTTCTCAAAGAAAAATCACTCAAATCTCATGAGCTGAGACAGTAATATTTCCCAGTAAGCAGTTTTAGGTGGCTTTTGTTTTAATGTCCAAAAGCGTATCTGTGTTTAAGGCTAACGTACAATACTCAGATATTGTATAACCCGACAAGTTTTCTTCTACTTGTTTCCATCTTTCCTTTGATTATCTTGCTGATCAGTTTATTTACAGAAGTTCCAAGCCTCCTTCTGTCGAGTTTCCTAAGGAAATATGTATAGGGTGGAGGATATTAAGGCATAGGTGGGCGAGCGACAGCCAGTGTTTTATGGAAGCCTGGAAGTGTATGAAATACCTGGAGCTGAGCAGTGAAGGGACAGGGATGTCACTTTGCAGCAGAAAGCAGTTACATTGAGCTGGGAGGTGGAATGGATGAGGGCTTCACATTCAGGTCCCACTTTCAACAGAGCAGCTTAATTGAAGAATGAATATTCTGTTGTGAGAGCATCTCCATGTGCCTCTCCCTGTGGTGGCTCAGCAGCTCATCAGCTGCTGTTCTGTGATGTACCCTGGTTAAGAATAGCATCCTCTCTGCTGGATCAGAGCAGGGGAAGAGACGGTATAATCGTTGTAAAGTTTAGAGGAATGTCAATGATAACTAAAGTAGGACAAATTAGGGCTGCTGAGATCCTTGCTAGGGATGGAAATGGGTAATAGCCACCCCTGTTAATGCCAAGGAGACTCAAATTCGCCTTTGAGGCTGCTGAGAGTCTGAGCAGTTCATTGCATGGATTTGCCTTGGGGCCATCCTCTTGTTTAGCTCACTGGTGGTCATTTTGGCTCTCAGAGCTCCTGTTCTGAGTCATTATTTTGGCCCTCGTGTCCCTGTTTGTACAGATCCCTTTGTCTCGCAGTGAGCTTGCTCAGCATTGCTGGGCAGGAGCAAGCGTCCTTGTAGTTGGTGTGAGTCAGAACTGAGAAACAGGCCATGCTTGAGCTCCCAAGCGAGGATTTAGTGCAGGGAATGGGCCCATCCATCCAGGACCAGGGGCTGGGTCCATCCCACTTATTTGGGACTGTGCTGTAGGGCTGAGCTTCACCTCTGGCAGTTGTCTCCAATTGTAGCTGCACCGCAGTATTCTCTTTGCGAATGTGTTTGGAGGAAGCTGAAAATAACTTAATCCTGCCTTTTGTATTCAGGCTGGGTTTTTTCCCCTAGAATTAAAATACTGTGTTGGCATGGTGTTATTGAACACACAATTGAAAGTAATTTTCAGTTTACCTGTAATATCTTTATTTTGAACCTAGTAAGAGGCTCTTGGTCGTAACGTTTTATAATAGGCGATGAGGTAAAAGGTTTGTCTGGACCCATGCAAGGGAGCACAGAGGCAGAAGGGCATGCAGGGAAAGCCCCAAAGCTCAGATGGAGGAACAGAACCCTTAGCCCAGCTCCTCCAAGGGCTGTCACAGGGGGGCCATCAGCCCATGGGCCAGGAGTGACACCTGTCACAGTGAGAGGGCCTTGTCCATCACCTTACAGACTGAGGCAGGGCTCTGGGAGCCATTACAGGGTGCCAAAGAGGAGCATTTGGGGTTTGGACAAGGCTTATGATGGGATGTTTAGGGGAGGAACAGGCAGCTGGAAAAGAGGATCCAAAGACCAGCTACTGGGTGGCCCTCAGTGTGTAAAGCCAGTTACTGGAGAGGTCAGCAGTGCGTGCAAGGAGTCTGTAGCACCACTGGACAAGGACTGTGGCCCTGGGGGTTTGTGTGTCCAGGTGTACCAGCAGCTGGGAGAACCAAGGGTCCGAGCCAGCTGCAGCACAGACTGGCTACAGGCAGTAATGGAGGCATCCATAGCCTGTGTCTGATTCTCTCTGACAGGCCTGTATCCTAATCAGCCAGGGAGGGTAACACCATGGGGCCATTTTGTCTGCTTGAGAGCTGTTTTCTGTCCGTGTTGGCCCATGGCTGGCTGGCTGTGCCCATGTGTGGTACACATGTATCGTGTGTGAGCGTGTCGGGATTGTGTGCTCAGGTTTCCTGGGGCAGGGAGTTGGCAGAAACTGAGCTGTACTGGCCTACCAGATGCTGCAGGGTAAAACATTCTGATGGAACAACTGGTGTAGTGAAAGAAAACATCCTCATTTTTCCTTGGAGGTGTTTTTTTAAAAAAATGTGTCTTTCTCTGATGCTGATATTTTGGTCCTGAGCCTGGTCAAGTTCTCCCTGTGCTACCTCTGAGTACAGTGCCCAAAGCAACCAGCTGTGCATTGTAATCGCCTGAAGTAACGTCGTGTATCAACGGAGCCGAAATATAAATAACTTTGATTGGGGCACTGAGAGTTCAGTAAGTTAAAGAATAGTGCTTTTGAGGCATTTTGTCATCCCAAAATGGAGACTGCCACATGGATTAATCATCGTCTGCATGTTGTGCAGTTTACAGCCACTTAACAATAATTCGAAATAGACTTTGTGTTCACTCCTGAGCACTGCAGTAAGCTTTCCTTTTTTGAGGTGTTTTTATAAAGCATAGGACAAAATATTATTCATGGGTACGAAGGATACATAGTTCTACTACGGACTGTAAAGCTACTGAAATTGGTGTTTCTATTTGTCCTGAGGAGCTGGGCTACCTGCCTGACATTTTAGCCTAAATGGTGGTTTCTTAGCTTAATTAGATTTCAGATGCAAATCTCTGAACATTATTTGATTTCCTTTGTCCTTCATTCCTTCCTCAAGGGGTCATGGATATACGCAGGACAAAGATGATCCTCAGATGTCACTAAAAATATTGCAAGAAGTGTTTTGTCCTCTGACAGCTTCTCTGAGCTATGAACAGATACGTCTGCTTGTTTCTTTTTTGACCCAGTAGAGAAGCAGAATGATGTGATTTCCCTTAGGGAAATTTTTTCTTAAAATGAGCAGAAACAGGTTTTTGAAGCAGGTCTTTAAATTCAGGTGGAAAAAAACATCTTTAAGTCAGTGACTGCCCTGTGTCTTCACTTAGGATCACTTGATTTTCTGGTTGACTGGCACTTTGCTATTGACCTGAAACGTGCTGTCTCTGCTCAGTTGCAGAGACAACAGCCTAACTTCACGGGGAAACAGACAGTAAAGATGCTCAAAGGATGCAGGTTCAGAGCTGCCTGATTAAACCTAGCCTAAGGGAATTTTGCCCCTTCTTGTGAATGGTCTACCTTCATCTGCTGTGGCGACTTCTCTTCTTTTTAGCAGATTGTCTTGTAGCTTGCCTTGCCAGGGAATTAAAGCTTCAGGCTGCCATTTGTGTGAAGTTCTTAAATATGTATGACCCAAGAAAGGGGCTTCTTGCATATGAAACCCGGTGTTCTGGTCTTCTCTCTTTCTGATATTTCTGTTCTTTCAGATATGCTAAATTTACCTTTGAAGTTTCTTTTCTTCTTGTGTAAAATACACTTTCATAGGTGAACCTTGCAGCTGGAATTAGGAGATACTGGTTCCAGCTGGACACAGAGAGCAGGCCGTGTAATCCTCCTTTGCCTCAATTTCCCCACATGTTATGTGGAAAGAGTAGCGTTCACCCTCCTCTGTGCAGCTCTTTGAGCTTTGTTCTGGGTGACTAAGAAGCCATAATGTAGAGTCTGGTGGGAAGCCTTGCTGGAAGGTATCTTGTCTGGGGATGCTATGGATCCATAGGCAAGAAGCAGAGGCTCTCCTATTTCTGATCAGGAATTCATGGGGAGAAATACACCTGCATGCTATGTGAGTGCAGGGAGTCCTGCCAGTGCTGCTTGCACAGAGTCAGAAAATCTGTGTCTTAAGCAGATCTGATGATTTGTTACCTGTGGTCTGTATGCCAGTGGCCCTTAAGTGTAAAGCCTTGATTTCTCAAGTAGTTCATGTAGTTGGCAGACTGATAGTTTAACTGCCCAGACAGGAATGACTGCAAGATGTGCAAGAAACTCATCTAGCCTAAAACTCTTCTCATAAAAGGCTTTTTGGATGCAAAGGTATCAGGAAGACTGGGCCTTTCTGGCCTCCCTCTTGGGGTAAAGTGTGTAGACTTTGAGGATCAGGAGGAAGGAGATTGTAAGAGATGGAAATCTCTTGGAGGTTTATGTAGCAGCCCTTCCCCTGGTTGGGCCAGGAACTAAGGAGTGGATGTCTGTCTTGTAGGATGACTGTAATTCTGATGGTAGAAATAGTTGGAATAGGGGAGGAAAAATGCAAGTTGTTCTCAAAACTAAAATGTTTTGTGCTAAGGTGCAACAGGCTGGCCATTATTTCCCTTTGTAAGGGTTGGGTGCCTAAGACATGTTCAGTTTTGGCATCTGTTGGAAGGAGATCTGAAAGGTTTTGCCTGTGCAGGACACAGAGATTCTCTGCTTAGTTCAGAGGTGATCCCGGAGCTAGACAAAAGATGGAATATTGAGTTTTGCTCTGATAGACCTCCAAGAAGCCATATAAATCTCTTCAAAACCCCAAGTAACCTGCCACAAAACTGTCCGAGAGAGATCGTTTCAAGACAGCTCGATTATAAAATACTCTGAAAGGCTGAATAGGGTTTTTCCCCCTCTTGTGATATTTGGAGTTGAACTTTAGATACATCATTTTGAATGTGGCCTTTTAAAGTAACTTTCTATTCTGGCCCTGTCATTTTTAGGGCTGTAAAGGAAAACCAAAATGCCAGGGAAGGGGAGGAAATGAAAACGAAGAGTGGGGCTAAAGAGTAGGTTTTGATCATCTTTGCAAGAAGTGGCATCATCTGTGAGAACAAAAGTCTTCAATTGCTGCAACTGGAGACAGCTTTTAGTCTCCAATTCTATTTTGCCCTGAGCCAGCCAGCCAAATAAAAACAGCGACATAAATCACTGCTGGCAGAACTTAACGGTTATGCAACGTCCAGTGCACCACATGCCTATTTTTAGATCAGTTTTACACTAGCAGAATTTACTTCATGAAATCTAAAAAGAATGTCTCTTCAGAGGCATTCGGGGGATAAAGACGGTATTTAAAAAGTGAAAAATGTAAAAACACTTTAGTACAAGGGATGCTCTAGCAAGCCCTGCTTTGGCAATACTGATATCCTTTCCAAAATGTTGGCTCAATCGGGCATGCTAATGAATAGTAGGGGGTTTTTCATCAATATCCCCTTGAATTTCTAATCTGCAATTGCTCTTTGAATGGTTAGCTACGCTCCCTTTACCCAAACAGCTGAACATCAGACTCACATACAGCGCTCGTTATCCAAGACCAGATGTGCATCTTTTCTCCTTTACATTTGACTTAATTCTCCTGCTATTGTAATTCTGCTTTAGTTTGTGCTGTGTATAATCTTGTTCCCAAAGCTTTTTGTTCAGATTCAGAACATGCAATGATTGGGAAAAGTTTGACCTTTCAGCCTTTAGATATTCTAGCAGATGAACCACAGTCTGCATAGTTAATGCATCTCTGGGATTTCTGCCATAATTTGGACAGTTTTCAATCACATCTTGAAGCAGATTAGCGTTCTGACTGTTACATGATCTGTATTGATCTTTTTTCCCCCAAACCTTTCTTCTAGGTGACAATCTCGATGCCATCCACGACATAACTGTGGCGTACCCCCAAAACATTCCTCAGACAGAGAAGCACCTTTTGAGAGGAAACTTCCCGAAGGAGATCCACTTCCACGTCCAGAGATACCCCATAGAGACAGTGCCCACTTCCAAGGAGGAGCTGCAGCTTTGGTGCCGGAAGCGCTGGGAAGAGAAGGAGGAGAGACTGCGACACTTCTACGAAGGTGGAAAATGCTTCAGTGCAACGGGGCAAAGCATTGTCCCGCCCTGCAAATCCGAGCTCAGGGTCCTGGCGGTGAAGTGCGCCTCGCTCCTCTACTGGACGGTGTTCCCGCTGGGAATGCTCGTGCTGCTGTACCTGTACAGCTTTGCACAGTGGTACTTTGCAGCCATGATCGTCTTTTTCGTTGTGCAGCAAAAGATATTTGGCGGGCTGGAACTCATTGAACTCGCTTGCCATCGGTATTTTAAAAAGCAGCAGAAATTTCACGACACGAAAGTAAAAATCAATTAGTTTCCGGGGGTTGAGGAAAGGTGGTTTTGAGATGCCCTGCAAATTTTATGCACAGGGAACAAATTTTGCATGAGAATTGTCTTTTACTATTGCCATTGTTAGACATTTGCACATGATTCTGTGAAGAGAAAGAAAAATGTTAGTTATTGCTACACGTGGAAATGGTAGTTCTTAATCTCTGAATGTAATTTCGACATTGCTCTCACAAGCAGCTAGCAACTGCATTCTGCTGTCATTAAGAAACAAATTGCTGGATTATAGAACAATCATAAGGAGATTAATAAACGTGACATGCACTGAAGTTTTATGTAGAAACCCAAACAGTTCAGCTAAGAGAGACAGATGTATGATTTCTTTATAGTCGCATTGGCGTGAAGTAAGCACCGGATTTGGAAAACTGGTAAGTTTTGATGGTAGGTGAAAGTTGAAGGAGAAGTTGTTCTGTTTCTTTTTTCTATTTCAAATGCTCAAACTTATTTTGAAGTAATATTTTTGCATAAGCTTTTCCAAACACTACTGAACCTACCAACTATTCAACTACTCTGACTTGGTCACTCAGGAGGATTTTTAAGCCCTGCAGTCTTGTGTTATAGTACAGAAAACAGTACAGTGCTCGCTCTGCCTCCATTTAAGTGTTTGCCAATTATTTAATAGACCTGTGCAGCTAAGTTTTTCTCTCTCACTGTTTCATACTGTTTTAGTCTCCCTGTTAGCTGTGAGAGACTTGTTCCTACTGTAGTATGCAGAGCTGCAGGATAGGGGAGCTGTTTTTTATTGGTTTATTGGTATTTTTTTCTCACAGAGGCAAAAATAGCTGTTCGTCTCTGAGTAACTGGAAAATGTTTTTCAGAAAGGTTTCCTTGCATCCTTGTAGACATTGTTTGGTTGAAAGCATTTTATTTAGTTTTCAGAGTAGGCAAGATACCTTTTTTTTTTTTTTGGTATTAATTTTGGTTTTCACATTGCTTCCTTTGGCATTTCACGTGTCCACGTAGATAAGCAGGCAGGCTGCTTGTTCCATGCATGTCAGACAGACCTGTTGAAATGCAATGATTCTCTCCTTGGTGGTACAAGAGATGGGTTTGGGTTTTAGACTTAGCACAGGGAAGAGCTGCATCTTCCCTTTGCATACTGGCTTTGTTCGCCTGATGACATCATTACTTTTTCAACCTCCTTCGCAATTTTTGGGGGGTTCTTTTGGGGCTCACACTATGGTATTCTCCCTTATTTTCATGACATTCAGAAAACCTGAAGGCTTAAACTCAGACAAGGCACTTTCAAGTGTATCCCTTGTCATATATAATAAAAGTAATGTTCATGCTCACAGTAGAAAAAGACAAAAACGTTGCCAGCACTTCGGAGACACTTCAGGTCTTCAGGTTAGATTGTTTTGTAACCTCAAAAATTTTAGACAACTTGATCAATTGTATTACTGCAAAACCTTCCTCACTTACTAAATATTTGTTCTTTATTGCATGAGGGCTTGTTTGAGCTGGACCCAGATGGCCTGGCTCCGTTTGTTGAGTGGCACTGCCGTGAGATGTGGAAGTCCAGAGTGCAGAATGTATCTCGTGCTGTGCTGCATCTCTCGAGCGTTGGGTCGGCATGGTGGACACACCTGCTTGCTTCTAAATTACAACACTAAGCCTGTTGTCTAATGTGTTTGTTTCAAAGACCATTTTTTGAACGAATCACCAGCCTCTATTCAACTGTCCCTTGCAAGGTGACAAGTCTTTTTTAATCTATGCTTATAATAACTAATTGTTTATTATGCCGAAAGTACTTGAAGCCATCTGGTTTACTCCAATTTTTTTAATCCCTTTTTTCTTAAAAAGAAATAAAACTAGGTTTATATTTAGGGTTATGTTTCTTAATGATTTTTTCGTGTTTGTATTTGTGTACCTGACAACTGGTGTTGCGTTGTCGTGAGTGGAAGGAGGTCATTTCTGCGCCTTGAGGTCTTTTTTTAAAGCAATTCTGTGATATCACGGGCATGGTTGCAGCTTAAACCTCCATAGCCTGGTTTTTCTTCAGCTAATACCCTACACATTCAGGTAACCCACTGCAAGGGAAAACCTAAAAACCTCATTTGTGGTTAATGCACAGGAGACCTAAAAGTCTGCTTGCAGTCTGTCCTGAGCCACGGCTGTGCTTTCATACCGGGAGTAACCATAGCCAGCCTATTCCAATAGCCTTAACATCGTCTTCAGGAATGACTTCAGAGGACAGGTTCCACGTGTTGGTGACATAAAACACCAGCTACGCTTTTCTCAGTCGTTCAGAGAACTTTGTGGTGTCATCAAATGTATCAGGAACATCAGTGTGAGTCTTGGTCATGGCACAGTACAGGATTTATGTCTCTGTGTAATTAAAGTTGGGCTCTGAAAATGAAGTCAATGCAGTCCATCGTTGACCCTTACAAGGGGTTTTCTCCCAGCTGGAGCCAAACGTGTAACCTACTGTAATGTGGTAAAAACATCCTGCAAAATCTGTAACTTTTCTTCCTCTCTCGTGTGTTTGGATCAGAGAGAAAGAATAATCTGCTTGTCAGCTGGTAATGTCACGTTTGCAATGCCCAACTCCATGATGCAGAGTGAGTGGTGAGTTAAGGATCCTCCTCTCACAGGGAAGGGTGTTGGCTTTGTGTCTGATGTAAATGTTGAGATTATGTGCATCATTTTCCAGGTCAGTTAGGAATGCAAGATGGGAAAAATGTTGAATAAAAACGAAAAGCTTTGTGGATAGAGAAGCTCCTTTGTTTAAAACGTGATTAAGGAACTGGGGGAAGATTTTTCTGTGAATGATTTTTTTTCCTCTGGTGAAAATGGAGCTTTTTACTCAAAAGGTTCTAATATACAGATTTATTGGAGAGTACTTTGTTCCTACCCTGTCTCCCTTTTCAAAGATCACCAAGATGGCATTTAGGGACATGGTTTAGTGGTGGACTTGGCAGTGCTGGGTTTAGAGTTGGACTCAGTGATCTTTTCTCACCTAAATCATTCTGTGATTCTGTGCTGGGTAAATCACTTTGAAATTTTTTCAATGCTGTTGGGTTAAAGGTGCTAGTACTCCAGGAATCACAGAGCCCTCTTCCATGGGACGTGGATTGGCACTGGGACTCGTCTCACTCAGTAGCTGGTTTGTCCCGGTTCACCTTCTCCCGTAGTCCCAGCAGCTGCACCTCTGAGCTCTGTCTGCAGGACCTACAGGTCTTGCTGGGTCTCATATACATTGTTTGGGATCAAGGCCGTGCTTTAAGGATGCTGCTCCCCTTTGCTCAATCAAATGTTTCCTCATCAGCATCAAGGGGTTTCTTTCTCTCTCCTCGGAACAGAAGGTCGAAACCCTGCCATCTGTGTGTGTCATCAGACTCATCTGGGTAGCAGGATGTCAGACCAAGACATTTTTCTCTTGACTTCAAAGCTGCAAGGCCCAAAGCTGGTCTGTAAAGTGTTGTCTTGATCATAGGAGATGTAGTTCCTAGTTTTGTGCATTGCATCAATCGGTGTTGTTTAAAAAAGATCTCTGTTTTTATAACTTGATTTTATATGTGCACTGTGTGAAAGGAAACACCAGGATACTACAAACCTACAGAAAGCCTTAGTTTTCAGATTTCACTGATAATATTATTAGAATGTTTTAACCATGTACCAGTTACTCTACAGCAACAATAAAGACCTGAAGCATTGCATGTGTTTAATTTTGGTGTTTTCTTTTTACTGCACCTGCAAGGAACAAACCTTGTCTTCAATCATCTGGCTGGCTGGCTCAGGCAGACCGGTGCCCATTTCGATGCTCGACTTAGAGTTTGTGGCTGTTGAGGGAGGAGAACCCCCCCATCTTTCCATGGGAGGCTGGAAAGGGGCATCTGGCTCTACCCTCCCCTCCAGCTTCTTCATGTAAAGGGGCACAGAAACCTTTGGGTGTGCGAGAACCACAGCTCAGCTTTAGCCTTGCTGTGCTGCTTCACCAGGGTTGTTAAAGAATAACCTGTCTTAGGTAGTGATGGGTGCCTAAGTCCTCCATTTTAGCCATATTCTGTTACCTCCCATGGAATTACTGACAAAAAACAATCCATGGCAAGGTTCACGTTCTTAGAGGACCTTTCTTTAATGGAACTTCAGGTCACAGGCCCCTTGGTTTCTCTCTCCATTGCTGGAGTGCTGATCTGGTGTGGAGGCACAAGGGCTGTGTTTCTCAGCTCCTCATTACCCACCTGGGAAAAGCCTTGCCATAGTGTCCCTGGGGAAACACGCACATCTCCAGCAGGTATCCCGTGTCAGAAAGAAGAAACAGAGACCCTGGTAGCAGATAGTGCAGCTGGAGATGAGGTTGGCCATGTCTGTGTATTCTCAGAGCATTCAAATCAGTCCCCCAATGTCAAAATGAGTGGCTTGTCACTCTGGAAAGGTGGTTGTCCCTTCCTCTCGGTTTCCTCACAAATATGCAATTTAAAAATGTATTTCTCTGTTTTACCTGTCCTTACAGAAAATACTAGTAATGGAGACCAAAGCTTTCATCCTCAAACACCTCCTCTGCAGTTCAATACAGCAGGAACCTGGCACCAACATCACTGCTGGGTCTTGCCCTCTGCCCCCCTGCACTCTTTCTTTCCCTGCCTTCAAGGCTGGCTCTGCTCTTCAAACTGCTGGGTGGCCAGTGAGCCAGAGGAATGGATGTAGATTAACACTGAACCCAGGGGGGAGGGAAATGTTAGGGATAACGGGGTAGAGGTTCTCGAGAAAGTGTTGGCTCCTCCGGGTGCTGGGTACAGCTGTTGGGAGCGTGTCATCCTGCTTTACAGGCTGAAGGAAAACCTGTGTTAAAATACTTCTTTACTTAGGCATCTTTTGAGAAAGTGAGCAGAGAAAGAACATCCTCCATAGGGTGGCTCCCAGCAGGACCATTGGACTGCCCCAGGAGGAGCCTCTCTCTGTTCTTACCTGACAGGCTGCCCACCAATGCTGGCATTGCCCGGGTGTCCCTGTAGCTGCTCAGGGTGCTCTCTCCTCTCTGTGCTCACGTTTCTCACTTGATGTCCTGTGTTTAAAGGCATGCAAATGGCTCCTCCTGCTTCTTTTCCTGGCAGTTGTGCCAGACCCTGTGTTCTTTAAGGACAGAATAATCCCTCACTGTCAGTAAGATTCCCACTGGCAGGGTGGGAAGCTGCCCACCTTTCCAGGGAAGCTTGCAGCATCACTTGTAATAGTGCTGCCCTATGCAATCCATGTTTTGCCTGACAGCCAGGTGCTCCCTCACCTTCCTGGCAAGGAGCTGCCTCATCATCCCCCTCCCCACTGGCACAGTTAGTTTCCCTTCCCGATCATCAAATTATTCAAGTGAAGATATTCTGCCTGCTGGTAGGTCCCCACATTTGCCTCCTACAGGTTTGGACTCCCTGCCAGTTCCGTTCAAAGAGCTCTCTGAAACTCAGCTCTGAACTCACTTCACTCAAGTGCCCTTTTTATAGCTACCTAGGCAAAGGTCCCCACTTTCCCAGGGCTTTCCCTGGTGCTTTGTGATGGGCACAAATCATCAGAGTCAGTGGGTCGCTCTCAAGGCCACAGCAGGGAAACCTTCCAGCACTTGTGGATCAGACAACCATGCACAGTCCTGGACATGGGCTGAACTTGTGCTGCTTCTCACACGCCTTAACACCAATCCCTGCAGGAGCAGAACCAGCATTTAAAGGGAATGGTCTAAACAACCGCTTTTGGCAGCAAACAAAACTTTTCTGATTCCTTTATCGCTCTATGCCTTCCTTCTCCTCTCTCCCTCCCAGGAGCGAGAGAGGAGAAGGTTTTGGGACATCCTCAGTTGCTTAAAGCAGGAGAACAATGATCCTGGAGCCACTGTCCTACGTGGACCAGGCTGTGCTGGCCACCTTCACAAGGCAGGAGTTGAGGATTGCTTGACACTGCAGGCTCCTTGCACTTGTCTGTCCCTGGAGAGACACACCAGGAGAGGGACTGGATCCAGTTCCTCACCCCCACTGGGCCCTTGTATGGGCACCTGCCAGCTGGTTCATCTGCATGAACAATATGAGAGCCTCATGGCCAACACAAGGACAAAGGGACATGGAGCATCATCCCACAGGATCACAGAGCTTCAGCCAGCAGCTAGGAAGCCAGAGAGGAGCGCTTGGGAAAGGTGCAGCTGCTTGGGAAAGGACCTGCTGACCGACAGCCCTCAGGTGGCCTTGGTGGTCTTAGCAGAGATGCTGTGAGTGCTGTGGGCCAAGGGTGGGGACAGACCACAGGCACCACTTACTGCAAGCCAGGGCTGTGTCTGGCATCACCTGTGGGTTTGATGCTGCATGTTCATGTGGGACAGGGATTATTCCTGGCCCCCGAGGCCTCGGCTGGGAGGAAGTCCCCCCATCGTGGGCAGGGCAGTGCAGGACGCGGCAGGATAACGGCAGCAAACACCTCACTGCCAGCAGCAGTGAGGGCTGGCACAGATGTGCCAGCTACAGTAACCCAGCTGCCTGCCTGAGCCTGTCCCTACCATGTGCCCAGCACACCCACCCCCAGAGACTTCGTCCTACTGATTTGGTGGGGTTTTGTGAAACAACGGGGCGCGGGGCTGATGTTCACCTGTGATCTCTGCTCTCTCACAGCTCCTGCTCCTGCACCACGTGAGGGATGTTGCTCGGTCTCAGACCATGGGGTGCCTTAGCCTTCATGCCCAGCCTGGCTTTAAATTAAGGTGTTGAAGCTCTCAGAATATTCTGGTCTCCTTCTCTACTCCCGCACTGGGATAAGCGACCGGGGCAGGGCGGCTGGCTCAGGCCTCTGTGGTCCCTCATGGGACAAGGGCAAGCCTCATCCTGTGGTCACTCAGTGGTCAAGTGTCACACCCAGTAGGCATCTCCAACCTCTCACTACGGATGCTGTGCTCCTCTAGAGGTTTTGCTTTCTGCCTGCGCTGGGGAAAGGGAGATTCTTTTCCAGGAGCCCCTGAGAGGCAGCACAAGGAGATGTTTTATGCAAGATCACAGCAAGGTGTTCAGGTCTGCCTCTTCACCACATGGGAAGGTTAAAGGCAGGCTCTCAGCTTTCCGCTGCTAATGACAGAAAGTGCTTTGTGAGTGAGAGAGAGCATAATTAGGGATTAATGAGAAAGGAGCCTGTGGTTTTATAACCCATTGGACATCAGTCCCGTGGATGAACAAGAGAGGTTGCATTAGCTGCTTCCTGCTGAGTCCTTCCAGCAGGAAAGTCCTTAGCAGACTTTCTGCATCATTTAAGGGCAGGAGGTAGAGGAGGGCACTGCAGGTAAGGAGTGATGGGGCTTGGTGTCCCCTGCTGCAGCCTGGGACAGGCCCCAGACCTGTGGACCTTGGGGCAAAGACCTTGGGCTCTACTGTGGGCTCTGCCACTGTCCAGTGGCATGTGTCACACACCTCCTGCATCCCAGGTGGTTCAGCAGGACTGGAGACATCTCCTCAGGTGGTGCCCAGTGGCAGCCACAGCATGTCAGGAGAGGCACAGTCCATGAGCAAAAGCACAGCTCTTTGCTTATGTGAAGGTCAGAGCAGATCCCACCACTTTGGGACGAGCCTGCTGCCCTGCTCCAGCCTGAATCCAACAGTGGGGGAAGCTGGAAGAGATCAGATAAAGGCAGGAATAAAACCAGGGAGGTTAAATACCTTATCTCGAATTAGCTTCATCATTCCTAGCCGTTGCATAAAAGCTATTAAAGTTATTACAGGACATGCTGGATGCTGGCACATCAGGAACAACAAATATAGGTGGAGTGGTCCTTGTCATAAATACCACTCAGGCTTTGACAGCCCTCTGCCATCATGAGGCTGCTCGCAGCCAGCCCGGCTGAGCGATGCCAAACCATGGCAGCGCTGGGCGCAGCTGATGGGAACA
This sequence comes from Mohoua ochrocephala, assembly GCA_013398855.1. NCBI lineage: Eukaryota > Metazoa > Chordata > Aves > Passeriformes > Acanthizidae > Mohoua > Mohoua ochrocephala. Next base: position 266,185 of record VZTA01004175.1, read on the forward strand.
GCTCTTTCTCTCTCTGAATAACACAAGGCTCGCATTCTCAAGGAAAGGAACCTCCTGCTGTGGGGCAGACTTGCTTTCCCTGGCTCCTCTTGGTGGAGATCTCGCTGCAAGTGCCGCAAGGAACCAGAGGCCAGGGGTTAAAAAACCACGGCACAGAAAGAAATCATCCCACTTGGGCATGCATTTGTCAAGTCTATTAATAATGTGCTTCACACTGTACTTTGAATGCTCTGTTTAATGATTACTCTGCATTTTGCCACTCAGCCATTGCAGTCACATCTAAGTCCTAAAGTTATCAGACATTCATCTTGTAAGATCACAGCCCGACTCCGCTGATGTCTCACTACTGGATACCAAGACGTCTTTATTGCCAAGCACATGGGCTTTTGAAGCCTTCTGTACTGACACAGCACACAGGGAGGTGCTTTTGCTGCTCTGGCAGCTAAGCCAGGTGCCTTTTCCAGGGACAGACCATTGCACCCCTCGGTATAAAGTCCTTTGGTTACCCCTCATCTGCCAAATGCTCTGACGCATCCAGGTAGGAAACGAACCCAGCTTTTAGCTCAGCGTCTCCAAATCCTAATCCTCCCACTCCACCACGTCTACCCAAGCAGAGGGGAGGATTAGAAAGGGGGGCCTTGCCCTGCACGCCGGCAGTGGTGGGCAGAGCAGAGAGGTCGCCCTGAACCTGGAGTACTTCCAGGACCATCGACCCTCACTGAGTCACTCGTTAAGATGATGCAGCAGGAAGTCATTGAAAACAGAAGACAATGGAAAGAAAATGAAGAGCGAGGCATCCATTCACACCCTTGGCAGAGGCATCTCAGTTCTCGGTCCCCGCCTGCCCGCAGGGAGGACGGGTGCTGCTTATTAGACAGGTTATGTAATTGAAGTGGTCTATATTTATCAGGAGTGCATGGCGTACACACCTCGAGGGTCAGAAGCCCAGCAGTTTGGAGAACATTAGCTCCACTAATGAATCAGCAGGGAGAAGGACCTAAAAATATGACTCGGCTGCAGAAGGACATCATGGGGTGGCTCAGGGAGCCAAGGTCAGGAGGCCCTGATGTGCCTTTCCAGCTCTGGCTGGGGAGGCGATGCTGTGCTCAGATGCTCATTGCCTCAGAAAAGGCAAAATCCACTCTGTGCTGAACTCCTTTCAAACTTTGGCTGTGGTGTTGGATGTTGAGCTGTGCCTAAAGTAGAAGGAAGACCCCCTAATCCATGCCATAATCACTGTATTGTAAAATCAGCCTCCTTTTTGCATCATTTTCCCTCTGAGACTGAAACCTCAACACTCGTGGGATCTATCCTCCTTTCTAGGGCATAGAACCACTAAAAAATGCTTGATTCATTCAGGGTCGGGGTATTGGCTGGTCCCAGGCATGGAGGCTGGTTTATGCTCCCTGTGCTGAGCCCTGCTATGGCTGCTGGTAGCACACGAGCTTTGTGCTTGCTCCTCAGCACCAGGGCAGGCTCCTCTCCGTGATGCTCGGTGCCCAGCCTTCAGGAGCAGCTGTGCCACCCCACAGTCCCCCAGCTGTGCCACCCCACAGTCCCCCAGCTGTCATCACAGTGGGGAAGCTGCAGCACATCAGCAGTGGCCCACAGTCACCCCGGCCAGGCTGGAGAGGCTGAGGTGAGCCGGCAGCTGGAGGGGTGTTTCTGCCACTTTGCATGGATGGAGACGGTTAATGAGAGTTATTTTTAGGGAACTGGAGCGGGTGGGAGGCAATAACAGATAATCTTTGTTTTCTTGGTTTCTGCTATTATGGGTGAATTTGTTTGCCTGCAGTGCTGGGGAGCTCAGCTCGTGCCTTGGTTTACTCGGGGCAGCGTAGGCGAACAGAGGCCCTTACCCCACCCTGTGTTTGTGCAGTGTCCGCACTGGCATTTACCTTTTTAAGATCCCGAATGCTGTGCCCTGGATCAGATTCTGCCTGCCTGTAGATGGGTTGGAGGGCAGAGAGCAGAGCCTGGACACTCAGCCTGTCCCCTGAGACTGGCCGTGGCCCCGATGGCTGTGCATTCCTGCCACATCCCCAGGAATGTTTTGGCCCTTGGCTTCACATGATCCACACGAGCTCTGAGCCCTGCCTGCCACTTGGCAGACACTAAAACTATAGAGGGGTAAATCACACAGAGCTGCTGAGTTAGTGACCCATCGCAGCCGGGGCCCGTGTCCCTCTCGGCGGGGTTTGCAGAGCAATGGCACCGATTCAAATGCTGCACTCCCGGGGGCTCCCTCTGATCCACCTGGAGCTTCCATGCCTTGTTGTGGTTTGGAAAGGCTTGGTCAGAAAGGGCTTTCTCGTTGGTATTTTGGTGTGTTTCTGAAGAACAGCTCTCTCCCATGGAAGTCAGGGTGGAGGTTTCCTCAAGGAGCAGTGGAGCTTCCCGACTGCTCCAACTGGTACCAACCAAGCCTTGAGAGGAGGATCCTGCTGAGCTCTGAGGAGCTGCAGTGTCTTGAGGGCAGCACAGGAAGAGGTCAGAGAGAAGAGTTCAGGGACAGGACAGAGGAGTGCAGGCGGATGCAGGCACCGTGGTGGTGCTCCACGTGGAGCTCTGCAGTCAGGCACAAGGTGGGATCCTGTTCCCCATGCCAGGAGATGGACAGACCCTTGGAGAAGGACCAGGAGGTGAACACCAGTGGTCACATCTGTGCTGTGGGCCTCCTGTACTGGTGAGGCATTCGTCTGTGCTGTGCACCCTCTCAGTCCCACCTTCAGTGTAAGCCTTGGCAGTTTAACATAAACCACAGGAGGATGTCCTCCCATCCCACTCTTACTTCTTCTTGTCTGTGGGGTCTCTGTGGTCCCTGCAAAGTCCACCCATGGCACTGGTGGCACTGGATCAGTCCTTCCAGGCTCTCACTGGCCAAGTGCCTGAGTGCTCTCTGTTCCCAGCAATGTCGCTGGCTGAGGCTCAGAGACCCAACCCACTGCTGTGGCAGGACGTTCCCCCCTCTCTGTCTCTCTTATGGCTGGGGCACTTGGAAGAGATAACTCAGGCCAGATTAAGGGCCCAGCAAGGGGTCACCTCCAGGCGCCCGAGAGTCTAAGCCCCAGCCCCAAATACACACCTTGGTATGAGAGCAGATGTGGAAAGAGATAAAAGAGAATAAACATCGGTGACCAAAAGCCATGGTTCTTATGTCTATAAAAGCCCACACGAAATACCACAGAGGCAGAAGTCTCTTACACACTCCCTGGGAACATGTGAGACGATTCCTCCCTGAAGCTTGGACGCAACTTCGTGGCTACTTTTCCGGAAATTGAGGGAAAGGATTCCACGTGTGCCCCTTCAACAGTTTGGTGGTAAGAAACATTGGATCCTAAGTTATACTATTTCTTAGCTAGCTGTAAATCTAATGGTACCTTTAACCCTGCGTGTCTAATACTAGTATTCCCCTTTTGTCTTATTCCTGTGCAGTAATAGTCTGGTTTAAGTCTTCTGTCTGTTAGTTTTGTGTCTATTAAATAAATCATTCATTCTATAGTAGACAGAAGCAGCCATTATTAAAGAACTTGTGAATGAGAGTGGGTCTTGGGGTGCTGGCTGCCTCAGTAAAGCTACTGCCTGCTGCCAGAGGCCTGGGCAACAGGCAGGGACTTATTTAAACCTGCATCATCCATTCATAGCAACCACCACATGGATGGATGCAGTGGCCAGCATCCCTGGCCTCTCTGGGATCAGGCTCTGTCCCACAGCAAGCAGGGAAAAGGACTGATTCAAACATAGCTGTGGGGCTGGTCTGCCCACTGCACATTTCCTGAGCAAGGTAATTTATTTGGAAGAGTTGGTCCTGACAGAGATCTTCGTGTACATTTTTCTGCTCCCATCAGTCCTCTCTGCTGATAACTCAGCTGCCACAGCAGCTCCTCCTCCCCTGGCCCCACATCTCCTGGACAGGCTCACAAGGCACATCCTTCTCCTGCAGTGGCTGCCAAAAATTGCATTTTATTTTTAAACCCTGGGACACGAAAGCCCTACCTTTATCATTTGCCTGCAGTCCCAGCAGCTCCACATATCCTCATTAAATAACCACTGATCATCAAGTGAATCTGACAGGCGCCAAAGGCGGGGGAGATCCGGGTGCCTGGTGTGACCACGGCTGGTCCCAGCTCCCCGTGGCTGCAAAGTACAGGGGGTCTGCTCCCCGTGGGGTGGGGAGAAGGGCTGCCAGGAGCCCAAAGGAATGGTGAGCTTGTGCCTTTCCACCGCAGCGTGGGGGCAGGTGGCTGCAAGGACTGAGCTTATCCCAGCCCCGCCAGAATTGATGCGGACAAACAATAATAATGGTTCCTTACAGGGGGTTATTGAGATGGAAAAGTGGCAAACTGGATTACAGCCTGCGCAATTTCATATTCCTCTTTGGAGACACAATTTCAATAATCCTTTTTCTTAATTTATTTTTAATCTTTCTAGCACAGAGCCTGAGGGGGGATGTCTCCAGAGCAGGAGGACTACCTGCCATTGGTCAGCTGAGTGTGAGGAGGTGTCCATGGGGTAATTTGGGTGCCAACCTGACCCCCAGACAGGGCTGCTTCTAGAGAAGGTTTGGAGGGAGGGATGGATCATGCAAGGATATTGATGCAGCTCTCTGTCCAGGGCAAACCTCAGTCTGATTTGTCCTCAAATGCCCAAACTTTCAGAAGTGTTTGGACTCGATGAGTGAAGCTTGGGTTTTGGTTGGGATTAGCTCCCGGCTGGTTTCTCCAGCCACCAACCTTGCTCCAGAGTCTCCTGGGGGAAAGGCCACCTTGCATTTTGGGAGAGAGCGTGCAAACATTGGTACATGCAAAGAGGGAGTCCCGATGTGAAACATTCCGATGAACCCAGCGATGGGAACTCAGGAATCACACCTGAGAGAGGTGACAGGAGAAAACGTGGTCGCTGGTGGGTGTTTAGGGTGAGCAGGCTGCTTTCTGGAACAGGCTAGAGCTGGGCCTGCAGCTAATTTACAGCTTGACAAGGATGCTCCGGAGTCCCTGCTGGGGCTCACCTCACCCTGAGACAGGCACCAGCTGACACATAAATGAACTGGGTTTTCCCTCCAGCTTTCACAAAGGCTGATGCTGGGCTCTGTAATTGCACAAAGTTTTAGTACAGCTCCTGTCTCGACTAACTATCTTCAGGCATCACTAATTAAATTGAATTTACTGGGATGACAAGTGTCTCTCTCCTCTCAGCCACAGATGTTGTAACTGCAGCTCAGGCTCCAGCAACAGCCTGTTTGGACCTGCTGCAGGAGCCTGAGGCTTCCCTGGCACGGGGGCACTGCCTGGGTGCCTCTCCCAGTGTGAAAACCAAGGGGCAGACCAAGGATCAGCCCAGCATGGTTTTTATTTCTGCAAATAACTCAGATGGCCACAGATCTGCCTGTAGATGCTTTGTCCTCCTCTCCGTGCCCGGTGGGGAGAGTTAATAATAGATGTTGGATGCTGCAGGAAGATGCAGAATTTAAATGAATTCCCCTTCCTTCTCAGTAATAAAAATGTTTCTCCCCTAAGAGTCCCTTGATTAATTGATCCGGCAATTGACAAATCAAGGATGGGAATGCATAAAATCCAATAGAAAGGGATGAAAATAGCATTATGTACCATCTGATGCAGTCAGCGATGTCACGCAACCAAATGACGGCAGAAAAATGGGGCCTTGGGCTGGAGGAGCCTTCATTAAGATGTGGCAAGGGTATTATTAAGTAAAAGAACATTGATTTTGTTTGAAAGACTTGGCCATCCATATTAAATATAATCTCCATAATGTAATCTCGGGAGTTGCTTTAAATGTCAGCGTCACTTGGCTACATCTGCTTGCTGGGGCTGCTGCTCCGAAATGAAGATGAAAACTTCATTCTCCATCACCCATGGTGCCCCGTTAGCAGCTTGATAGGCTGTGCCCATGCAGGGGAACATCGGCATATGGGTTTCCCACGGGGAATCCGGGCATGCCAGAGAGGCCGGTGCATCTAAAGCATATGTGACTGTAACAAAACAAGTCATTTACTGAGGCAGGAGCAGCCAGCACACAGGGTATTTCAAAGCCAAAAATCGCTTTAAACTCTGGGCTTTCATGTGAGACTTGAACACCTGGCCGAATTCTCGGCAGCAATTAACCCGTGTATCTCTAATCAAAGTCCTTGGAAGCTGAACCCCCTATCCCAAGTCCAATCTGACAAATTCTGATAAAGATTTTTTTTTTTTTTCCTGTCTCACAGATGTCCAGATCCAGCGACAGCAGTGCCCACACAGGGCTGCCATGGGGGTGTGTGGGCTCAGTGGAGAGAGGTGGCACTTGCTGAGGCCCCCACAGCTCATCAGAGAAGTGGTTGCTTCAAGACTGGGGAAAAGCACCATGGAACTCAGTCCTACAGCACAGCTGATGCGAAGGTCCTCACCCAGGTGGGTGTTTCCACAGAAAAATGGTGTGGGGTACCACTGGTCCCAGCTGGGAGCATGGGCACAGTCCCAAAGAGCCATGAGTCTCACATCTCCCAAACCTCAGAGAAGCTGGGGATAGCATTCCCTGGGGAACACCATGGGAAGGAGACGAGGAGGAGGATCTCTGTTTAAAATCTGCGCCCGCAG
>VZTA01004176.1:0-148877 GCA_013398855.1 Mohoua ochrocephala
GCCTAGAGGCCATGTGCTTCAAAGTGGCTTACCTGCTTTCTCCGTGTGGTACAGTGTGTCCCTCTTGCAGAAGAAATGTTGGAATCCAAACTTTTTTCAGCTGTCTGAAAGATTGGCATCTGTGCTGTATTCTGTGAGTTACAGGGGTTTGTTGTCCTTGGAAGCAGGAGCATCCTGAAGCATGTCCTGTTTGGGAACTTAGTTCTAAGTGCTGTGTTCAAGGTGAAAGAATGGGCTGATGGGGTAGGGCGCAATGTATTTCTTTTTGTCTGCATCTAATTTTTTGTCATGTTGAGAAACAGATGTGTAAGGAGATGGCAAGCTTGTAGCAGGAATACAGCTGAGTAGTGGAATTCCTGCACTTAGCTGTAGCTACTTCAATGGATGTTGTAGGGCCAAAAATTGTGGTCTAATTGTCCAAAAATGGGCAGGTAGGTAACGTTGCCTTGATCAGAAGGATCATTTGACATAGAGAATAGATTAAGAAAAATAGTGCTGGAGATTTGTTCGAGCTCTCCCGTTGCAGTGCATGAAGAATAAAGTTGTTTTTTTCTATATTCATTTACTTTTTTCTTTGTCTCTCTACTACTGTCAAAGTCAAAAGCCCTTACTGAGAAGAGGGCCGATTTCAGCCAGTGCCTTGCTTCACCAGACAGTATTTTTAGGGAACATAAACTTGATATTTTTTCCTGAATCTTAATCCATGATACCTAAAAGAAAAATAGTTTAACTTATATGTAAATGTGATGTACCTGTCCTGGATCAGACTGCTTCCATCTCCTTCAGTTTGCTTTCTTCAGACATGCAATGTCACACGCCTGGCAAAAAGGTTTTGAAAAGCTCTGTCTGGGTTATCACTCTCTGCCCCTCATGGAAATCATATGCCAGCTATTTAATAGGTCATAAATTACTTCAGCTCTGAAATACAGTGTTTCAGAAAGACAAGAACAATCATTCTTACCTTTATTAGCATCTAAACATGTATCACAATGAGATGTCTCAGGCCATCTCTTCTTGTGTTTCTCTCAAGCTAGAACAACAATTGTGTTCCTGCAATACCCTGTAAAGCTAAAAACGGCTTAACTATGGATTTCAATTTTTAAATGAAGCGAAAAGAAAACAATTTTATCCATCAGGGCTTGTTTCAATTACTTTTTGTTTATCCAGAATGTCTTGGCAGTGTGAGTTAGAGAAGGGAGATTCTCAACTAAGTGTTGAGAGTGTTCTCAACTAGGTGTTGAGGCGCAGTGTCTTTTTTTTTTTCCTTTACTCCATGTATAACATTGCAAGTGTGTGAAATTTTGTGTTTTATTTCTGCCTGTGCACTGCGCTGAGGAAATCCAAACTGTGTTGGTGGAGCTGTCAATGCCATCATTATCAGGTTGGGTTTTGGAACCCATTTTGCTACTATGTGACCTTTTATTCCAGTCAATAAAGTCAGTGGATTTGTGTGGTGTACAACTGGAATAGCACAGTAATGAGTGGGGCCCCAGAAAACAGCAGACAGCAATATATCAGTGTATTTATCACTTTTAAAAGGTTATGGCAGGTTCTGATGGCCTAAGTAAAGAAGTTCCTTATTGGTTTAGTTAAACCTTGCTTAAATATTTGATTTGTGAATCATATAACTCATTACATTTTTATATTAAATTTATACTAAAAACCTGCCTTTAATTGCTGTGTTCATATAGTTTATAACCTGCCATGCTTTCTTATGATTGCTTCACCCTTTGGGGTTTCACATGGGATCTCAGTTTGTCCTGGTGCGCCCATCACATCCATGGCACAGCTCAGTGAGATAAGGGCAGGGGAGCAGTCTCAGCTCAGAAATGCCTCTTATGCCTCTTTTTCAAACCAATGTTTTCCATAACCATGTTTATTGGCATTACTATTACTATTTTAATATATCTGTGTACGTGCATGTATTCACAGTGTCAGGGATGTGGTAGCATTCAGTTTTGTCGTCCTAAATGCTGCTGTTGTTTGTGTGTGCAGTCCACGCAGTTTAATCTTTCGGTCCTGTGCATTTACCCACCATTCAGGCTCTGTGCAGTATTCACACATATATTATGTAAAATAAAATAATAATAATAATAATAAAAAAAAAACATTATTAAGACCGGGGGGGCCTGTGAATGGATTATTACAATTTGCCTATCATGGTAATGACACCTGTTAGAGGTGTGATACAAAAGGCAGTGACAGGGAGTGTAATTTAGTAATTGTAGCTATTGTGCTGTATAGCTGGTCAGTTCACCAGGCAAGTACAAAGAAACCAGTGTTAAGGCTAAGCAGGGGTGGGTAAGCTTAATAGACAGAGCTAGTGCTTTACTGAAAGAAACTTTTGGTGGAGGGCTAGCTCCCAGGGGGAAGGAGTTAGAATGGGTTGAAAAGAATGAACAAAAGTATAAAAATGGTACAGGTTTTCCCGTTTCAGTTCTTAAAGTGACAGGGGACTTCTGGTGATGAGCATGGCTTGCTCCGCTGGCCGAAGGAGAGCGAGGGGGAGAGGGAAGCTTTTTGAAATACTGGGAGGGTGCTGATTTATTGCAGCTGCAGAACTGAGGTACACCCAGGCCAGCAGTTGTCGCTTTGTTGCTGAACATCACAGTTGGCTTTGGCAAATTTTTCCTATCAAGGTAGTGACAAAGAGGTAACAGGGTCAGAAGGTAAGTTTGAGGGGTCACAGGAAGCCACTGCTGGCAGGTCATAAACTTGCGCCCTGGACAAATCTGCATGTGCATATATGATTTGAGTGTTCATTTGGATGGCACGCCTGCCAACTGCAAGTATTTGAAGACTTAACTAAGGTCTGAAAAGTTAACTAAGGTCTTCACTGGCTTCTTTCCTGGTATATAGAAGCCATAGTATTCATGAAAGTTTTTTATGTTAAAAGGACCTCAGGATACAGGGATCATTTGTTACTAGTTCCTTTGTAAATGCATTTGTTTTGTGAGCTGTTTGGAACACAGACCTCATCTTCCACACCTTGGGCACAGAGCAGTGAATACTCAATACTTTCTTAATGCCAAATATCATTGTTTTCAATCATATAGTGAACCAAAGAACAACACAGACTGCACAAATTAATCTTTTTCTTGGTGCAGTATTCCTGCAGACCCCTAACAGACTATGTAAAATACATAGCCATTAATTAATTTCCTGTTTCTTTAATTATGAGAATGCTAAAGCGCTTAAAGACTTCTAGTACCCGACCTATTTTTTTTTTTAAAAAGTAATTTGAGATTGTCTTTATCTCTTCTCCTTCCACCTCCGTCTGTATATTTGATTTTCCACACAGCATATTGGTCTTTCTTCATGTGAACCTGTAATTATTGAACAAATTGTTGTCACAATGAAGAACCTCTTAGACGTTTATGAGGATGTGTTAGAAAACAATGGGCCTGAGAGATAAGTAGTGAACACAGCACTGAAACATATTAAGGCCAGATTGAGTCATTTAACAGCTTTGAGAGAACAAGGAAGTAGCCTCAAGTTAACAAAGGTCTACACAGCAGGGCGTTTATGCCAGCAAATACTAATTCACATTTGCTAAACAGTGTAAACAGATTTGCAGGCAACACCAGGCATCCCATTTAAAGGGATTAGGTGTGCCACTTCCCTATTGTCTGGGCTGAGGAATGTGGGGTGCTCAATCTGCTCCTTGCAATTAGCAGACACGCCCTTGGTGCAAAGCCAGAGCGCTTAATCCATTGATTGGAAAGGTAATATTTCTTATTTGAATTTAGAAGCTTGTCCCGTGGTGTAACCTGCATCCCTGCCGACCCCACACCTCACTGTTAAAGTGACCACGCACCGTGTGTCGGCCAGACAGTTGATAAAGTGTATTTGGTGTTCATAATCTATGCCAACTGGCATATTGATTTTGTTACAGTCAGCTTGCCATGCTGCAAGAGGAAGGGAATACCTACCAGCTTTGTAATAGAGCAAACCCAAGTGTTAGTAAATGGGCCATCCCCACAGACTAATGGTAAGTGCAGGGTGTTGCTTGTTTATGTTCAAAGTGCACAGCCCTTACTAGCAACTTCTTTTTTTCCTCAGCAAAGGTTAAAAACACAGCAGAGGATTCATGTGATATACATGCTATTATCACTAATTTCTGTAAGAAGTGATTCATGTTGCACTGGAGCTGGAGAAACTCCTGCATTCCTCGTGTCCTGTCTGTCATTCAGAAATGCTATTTCCAGGCTTCTTCAGCTGGCTGAAGGGTCAATACAGCAGAGTTCCTCTGAGTCTTGGAAGGAAGTTAAAGAACCAGTCCCAGAGGCACCTTCCTAGAAAATTTTTATAAAAGAACGTTGTTTAAAAACAGGAGAAGAATGAGCTGGTATTCAGCCGAGCACTTACGTATTGTCTACAGGCATCCGGATTAATTGCAGATTATATGCCAAAGTAGAATGGAGTTTTGTGCCAATAAAAAGGAGCTGAAGCAGTGTGTGTGTAGTGACACACATCACTGGGTGATTTCCCTGCAGTCTCTACTGGCCTTCTGGCTGGAGAGGAAGCCGGTCACAGTGCTGAGCTGCTCTGGGGAGGAGAGGTTGGTGCAGACTGACATCATGGGGTGTGCACACTCCAGGAATCACTGGAATCCACAGAATCCTGGAGGGATCTGGAAGTTTTTCAAACCTCCCAGCTGGCTGTTGTGAGCTGTTTCAAACAGTGACTCTAAGGGGTCACTGCAATGGGTTAGGCTGGTACTAATTCCCCAAATACTGGTGGTAAAAGCCTTACCCTGGTGCACACTGAGCTTCAAATCTGCCTGTGCCACTCTGGCATCATCAGTACCTGTTTTACCAGTGATAGCGTGTCAGAAATCCATCTCTAGCTATTCAGGGATATCTTCTTTCAAAGAAGCTTCTCAGACAAGTAAAGGATGTTCCTGGAAGTAGAAATATGAAGTTCACAGAGCACAGATGAAAGAGATTTGGCACCAGGTTCCATTTTCTAAGAAAAGTGAAAGAATATCCAGTCTATGAAACCAAAGTTTCAAGGGCTATTCCACTCACTGTCTCCTAGGTTAAAGTATTGTGCATAAAATTATCATATAAGGTGTAAAAGAATGCTTCTTTCCAACAGACAAGAAGTTGGATCAAAGGCAGCGCACCTTTTCTTGAGCGCAGCCTTTATTTCTCATGAAATCACTGGGGCTCCTTGGTGGGTTAAAGGCAAGGATGTGGCTACAGCCCTACTTGTGGCCACGTTCAACCTTCCTGGAGTCAGACTCGGTGTTTGTGTACAGTGTTTAAAGGATAATAGCACTAAACACTGCCCTCAGAAACCACGGTAATTACTTCTACTGCTGAAAAAACCCAGAACATGAACAAAAATATCATAGGAAAGCTATTTCTAACACTAGTGCTGCTCTTTATGGCTAAGTGGCAGCCATCGCTGTTTTCCTAAATTATGTGTTCTTTTTTCAAGCATTTAGATGATGCAAACCAGATTTTTGCGGCAGCATTATTGCTTATAGCCAAAAGAGCATTCAAGGAAACACTGTATTTCTGCTAAATTGCCATTTATTCAGAACACTCTTGAGTTGTTTATCTTTTTTCATTCTCCTGACAAATTAAGTAGCCATTGAGCCTGTATTTCTGAGTATAAGTTCAGTGATAATTTTAGTAAAAGTAAGAGCTACCATCTACTTTTTGGGGCTGAGAGTATGCAGAGTTCTGAGGTTTGTTTTATTTTTAAAAGGAAAACTTCCCAGGAAAGTTGTTTTTCCTGTTTGACAGTAAAACTTTGTTTTGGAATTTTTTCCTGAAGTTTAATGTTGTAATAGAAATTTTGTTGTTGTAATTGCACTGTAGTTATTCTACAGTTTGGTTATTTTTATTTGCTTACCTATTCTCTGGACTGATGCTTCTAGTCTAAAAAAAAAAAAAGAAGTTGTGCATTCTCTAGAAAAATTCTGTGAATGCCTTTTAGTATTTCATGTTGCTTTTTATTCACTTTGAATGTTCCTAATAATAAGTGTTTAATGGAGGGAATGTTCCAGAGAAAAGAAATGGTAACAGATAATCGTGCAAAGGTATGTAATTTGAATTGTCCCAGGCATGTGAATATGAAAGTTCTTTGGGGTTTATCCAGGCTGCAAGTAAGAACAATGACATGAGATGGAGGTGATTAATCAAGTGTTGCAGAGAGAAAAATATTAATTACAAGTAATCAAAACAGTATCTAGGACAAATAGTTCACAGGCAATCCACAGGCCACACATGTTCACATGAACAAATTATTGAATTGTTTCAAGGTGAGGGCATTTGTATACATGGAAATCTTTGTATGGAGTCATCGATAAAAAAATGTACTGATACACTTGTGTAAATCATTTACTTTATAAGTGCTATAGAATTCCATTTTTGCAATAGACCACTGTTTCTGTTTCACCTCTGAGGAGTGGGAAGTTCAATCTTTACCTTAGAACTGACTTAGGCCTTTTGCATTAAATGAAGCAAGCTGACAGTCAGCCCTGTCCAATGCATGGCATAACCCTGAAAAGTACTCTGTCATTCACCTTTGAGCATAATGCTGTGATAAACTTTAAAATATTGAAATTTAGACTGAAGGACCAAAATAAATATATTTTTATTTTCTGATTTTTGTCATTTCTGCAGTGCATGTCCTCTTGTTCTGCTGCTTGGCATAACTGCGAGTTCCCTCCTTCCAGGGAGGTTTTATTGGAACATTTTTTATCCTTGCTAGGCACTGTAACTTTTAGCTTAATAGTTTTTAATTCAATTAGAGTGAATTAAGTTTACCTTAGGATCTTTGGAGCCCCTTAGAGGGCTGATCTGATTAATTACTGTGCAAAACAGATTGTTAAAATAACTAGGTTTTATGCAGTTTCTCTTTGCTTCTGTAATTCATAGGCATTGATTCTGGATGGGTGAGGTTAATGTGGGAGACATGTTCCCACAAGCTCGCTGACTGTCTGACTTTCCTCTCCTCCCCAGACAGAAACAGGCTCCTGAGGGTGGGGACCACGTGGGATCCCTTCCTGGGGCGTGAGGTGTTCCCTCCAGTGTGGTGAATTTTCTCTGTCAGCCCCAAGCAGGTGGCCAGCAGAGGAATCAGGATGGCCTTATGTTCATGTCCTTATGAATTTAGTAGCAAATGAACTTTGTAATGCAAACTAAAGGCTGAAGTTAATTTTATTTATGGTTTTAGTTGTAGCAACCTTTGATAGCCCAAGCTAGAAAATATATCCTACTCATCATCCGCGCTCCTGGTGTGTGTCGTGTGTGGGACAGTAGAGAGCAGCAGGGTAAGGAGTTACCGAGCTCCAGACGTTGCTCTGCTTCTCTATGGGTTCACACAGGTCAGGGGTTTAGTGGTTTGTGTAAGTGGATGTGGTCCTGCTCTTGAGCCAAACCAGACAGGCCTTAGTAGAGACATGGCATCTAGTTATACACTTCCTTATATGACAAATTAAAGTGGCTTATACCATTCTTGGGCACATTTATCCCATCCCTCTGCAGCCTTGGCAGGCTCACGGCAACAAATCAGACATGGTTTTGAGCCAGGCAGTGCAACAGAGTGTAAGGGTCACTTTGAAGGGAAGGGAAACCACCTGTGTTGGGCCTGGCTTGTAATTTTACTGGATGCAACGGCACAGCATGAATTGGAAAGGGGAAGACGCCGTGTGTTCAGAGGCCTTCGTGTGTCCCTGTGTGGCTGGAAGTTGTAGCTGTGCCCGTAGCCCGAGCAGAGGGAATGGAGGAGGTCTCAGCTCAGCAAAGGCATTTCACTGGAGTACATCCTCACTCACTTCCTCTCCTCATTCTCCAGCGTGAACTGGAGTGAATAAAACCCATGAGAGTGAATAAAACCCTTCCCTTTCTGAGGAGAAGGAAGCTGGCTCAGAATGGGGATTTCCAAAGTTGATTCAGATCTGTAGGGGTGAAGTCCAGTATCAGTCACTTCAAAGAGAATGGGGATTTCCAAACCTAAATCAGGTTTGTAGGGACAAAGTCCAGTGCTATTCTCTTCAAACAGACCATGTGGCCAGCAGTTTATGTGTTAATGGGACCCTGTGTGTGTATAAGCTCTATTCATTTTTAAGTTTTCTTTGTTTTTTTTTTTTTTTTTAATCTACCATTTGTAATTTTCCTTTGACAGCCAGAGAGGTGGTGAGAAGGGAGGAGAGCTGAGATGTTATGTACTTTCCTCTTCTGGGGTGTAGGCCTCATTTTATGGAACTATTGAAAGTATTCAGTAGTTTTGTCCCTTTTGGAAGTGCAACAGAAAGTCACTGTTGCACTGATGTCATCAAAGAAAAATGAGCTGGTATTGAGCTGAAAAGTGCATAAAAAGTTTATGGATCTTTTAAATAAGTTTTACCGTGAACTGCAGCAGTGGATTTTAACTTGAACAAAACCAAATCAAGTGTTAAACCTTTCCACATCGATATGTTGTAATGGTAAGTGAAACTTTAAAGACAGTGTTGAGAGAGGCAAAGTGCTCCGTGAAGGGCCCTGGCGACGTGCACTGCAGGGGGATCCAGAGCAGGAGCAGGGCTGGGCCTGCCAGAAATCCATACTAAAACTCAGTTAAACAGGACCATTGCCAAGAATTTATCACACATCTGTTTTGCCTTGATTTTATATTTAATTATCACCTGCAAAAAGTCTGATTTCTAAGCATTTATTATGAAATTAATAAAAGAGTTTACAAGGCAGTGCTGTAATGCACTCCGGGGCGTGTCCTGCTGGAGTGGGGCCATTTCCGAAGTTGTTGAAGTTGTTGCTCATAAAGTTTATGCTTCAGTTTGTGGTCAGGACAGAACAATATCCCAGGAAAAACACTGTGCAGTTTTGGTAGTGCTACCTGGCAGAAAGCTAGCTGCTGTGTAGGGCCCCAAAGTGTGTATGGGCTGAGCATATAGCAGGCTTTATACCGAGCCAGAGGTGATGTGGTACCAAAGTTGTGAAGGCTTCCTTGTAATCACTGCTCTGCTCTTTGCTTTTATCTTTTCTGGGAAGTTCACACAGAAGATATTCAAATACGTTAAATATATTCAGGTTAAGATGCTGAAGTTTCTTTAAAACTTCTGTTCATTATTGTTATTATTATTGTTATTGTTATTATTATTTTGTTATTCAATTAGTATAATGCCTAAAGGCTGTGACTGTAATGAAGGCTTCACTGTACTGAGTATTTTACAGGCACATGGTGTGATTTAGGGTGTGAGTGGATGATTTTGATCAATTCAGTTGTGCTAGCTTCATGATTTGCTTCTCAGATGAGTAATGATAACTAATTTTGTATTAATTACTACTTTCTTGCAATCAATGCTGGCCTGCAAGGGCGGTGTGAACTGATGTACTTTTCTCTGTAATCACAGTGGTTTAGAAGTACATAATGGACTAAGAGTTGATTACTTCATGCAGTGAATGGCCCTGGGCTTGTAGCAATTTGATCAAGTACCAATAGGCAGAGTCTTGGGCCTGAACCTCTGAAAGCAAGGTGCATTTTGGGAGAAAAAGACATGTTACAGGCTAAGTGTGAAAGGAGAAAACTTTCAACATACAGTACTGTGTCCCATAGTACCATTCCTGTCTGACTATGCTGTGTTTTTCTGCTTACAGCACTAGTGCACATCTTAGAAATCCCAAAAACCTTGCATCAAACCTCGTAGACTGAAACTGCTGCCTCCACTGCTTCAGTCTGAGAGTTATTTTGTGGTATGGTCCAGTGCTTAAAGTGCTGTGGCAGCTTTCCCTCTTGTGGGAAGCTCCTTCCTCAAACACCTCATGCTGCTCAGAAATGCAGAAAGATCTCAAATATTTTATTTCATTCAGCACCAGGTCATTCAGAAATGAGCTGGCAACTTACCTCCCTCTTTGGAGCATAGCTGAAGTTGCTGCTTTCTACCTGGAAACTTCCCGAGTTGACGAGCACAGTCACCCATCAGCTTAGAGACATGCTCTGCACTTGTCAGAGCTTCCAAAACATGGGAGTTATTCCCTCGCATGGCACATCCGCCAGAACAGAAGGCAACATCCACATGATTAAGGTTTATGAGGTCTGTGTCCAAATACACTGACAGATTCAATATAAATCACTGAAATGAAATAATATAGACACAAATCTCTCCAGAGATGTACACACTCTGAGAACTTCAAACCCCATCACTGATGGGTTTAGACCGATTTTTTCAGGATGCTCTCCGCTAATTTGGAAGTCATTTAATGCTATGTCATACAGATAATTGATTTGAACTGCGATTTGATAGGTGCACATTTCCAGTTCTGCATTGAGCATATGAGCTACTCTTGTACCTTTTCTCCCATGAAAATGAGCTGTTTCTATTTCAGCCAGGACTGACTGTGGTTTTCCTGTTGCTATAGTCGGTTCCAAAAGTATGTTAGGAAGTAAAGGACACGGCTGCTGTTCATTCACAGCTTACATATATAGGCAAGCTCTAGTTCTGATCTGTTACACTACTGAATTAACAAATGCCTGTTAGGGGTAACGCTCTGTTCTCCTCCACTTGTGACCAAAAATTGTCTTAGCTCCTCCTGAGCTTCTGCCTGTCAGCATTGTATTTTGCAAAGACAGGACAAAGATATGATGTTGGGGTTTTTTATCGATTCACTTGATCAATTTATTGCTTCGTGGTCTGTTTATGAAAGTTTAACTCTGCAAATTATCTTTAAAATAAAAAATATTAAAAATGATAGAGTCTATTTATATTCGTTCAGTGAGATACGCTGACGTATATTAAGGTTGTTGATGTGCTGAGGATTCTTTTGTGGTTGATTGGAATGATTATCCTTTGTGAAACCACATATTCCTTCAGTTTTTACATGACATGTGTAGACATGTAACATTTTTTTGGGTGGTAATGGGATTAGGATTTGGGCAGAAAGTTACGGTATAGGCACACTGAATTTTGTAATGGAAAATAAGAGGTTTTCTCTTAACCGTGAGGGAAGACCAAATTGGCAATGTGAGGCCATTGGCCTTCTGAGGTTTTCACTGGTGGTATTAAGTTCCGTATTAAAGTTGTCTTCATTTATCCTGTGTGTTGCTACTGTGCAGAACATTGGTTTGGCTCCTTATAGCTCGTCTGTTGGGTTTTTCAAACATGTGATGTTATTGTCTTTCTCTCAAGCATTATAATTGTGGCTTTTAACTTTTAAGGGTTTTTTTAAAGTTTCTTAAAGGATCCTGGGAGGAACTTCAGTTTGTGGTGTATGTTGGCTTATAAGGAAAGATGTTCTGTGGCTGCTTCTGAGCTAGATATGTATTTGCACCATTTCTTTCTATTGAGCTCTATTATCCATTTTTCATGTGTAGTAATATATTAGTTGTCTCATTAGAAATGTGCAGCCAGCTCCAATTACTCATTCCTATGAACAGGCTCTCCCATACAGAGATTCTGAAAAAGTTAGGATGAAGCCCATAAACACCTAAAGTTCAGCCTAAGAACCCAGACAGTGAACTGCGAATGCAAGGCCCTGGACATAGATCCCATTGTGCCAAGCACTTGTCAGAGCACTTCACAAGAGAGCAGGTGAGCAGAGAAAAGGAGAAAAGGACACAGTTGCAGCTTTTGTTGAGTTGCTTTCTTTCACATTCTATTACTCCATGAAGTCTTGGGCAGTGTGTTCTGGGAAGTGCTAATTCTGTACTGAATGTGGAAAAATATGAGACCACTTGCGAACCACCTGTAAGAGATTATGTGCTGTTGTGGCTCCTCTAAGTCACGCTGTTTTAAGCTCATTTTTTAAGATAAAATGTCACATTAGAAGTGCTGCAGTATGTGCTTTCAAAATAATGATGATTTATATTTTTATTCCTTTCTATAGACTTAATGGGCACAGGGATTGAGGAGCAAAACCTTAATGTTAGGGTGCTATTTAAGTTCATGAGACACTATTTTTGCACGCAGAGCAATGAACTCAGTTGCTGAACATAACTTTTCCTTCCACTTAGACACGTTTATTGTATGTATTGTGTATCCACATGTCTCCAGACAGGCAGCCACAAATCCCTCCATGGTATATTCCCAAACAGTTCCCATAGTTCAAGTGCAATTAAGGGTCATCACATGGTTGTTTAGTTGAGGCAATAGATCAAAGGCACTTTTATGCAGTTGAGAGGGGATCACTGTCTTCAATGACAAAGCATATGGAAACCATACATTTTTCTTCACCTGGTCTGTTTCATTTAAACTTATGTCTCCAGTCTTTGAAAGCCAATATTAAAAACATCTCTATCTTCCCATCTCACGTGCCATTGCTAAGTTCTTGAATAGATGAAAAGAAGTTCAGTATAACAAAAGATCCTTAAATTGACCACAGTGGTATGTTCTGGTTGAGGAACTTCGTTAGGAATGACTTGATCTTTGGTAGGAATACATGGAAGAAGATGGCTAAACCCTTCCTTCCAGCTTAAGCAAGGCAATGCGAGGTTATTCAGACTTTGTAGGTAGTATTAGTAAAGACATGGATTGACCAAACATGGCGTGATAACCTCAGAGAAGGATTTTGCTAAATATAAAAATATTTTAATGTTCCTAGAAGAAGATGGATATTAGGGGGCTAAGAAGGAATATCATTTTCAGTTGGGCACTGGAAACTTGGTTCGATTTTGGAATTCCCAGAGGAGGAACACTGGCATGATGTCTAACAGATAGTGACAGAGGTGATGTCTAAATTAAACATTCATGCTCCTTCACATGGCTATTTGCTGAAATATTTATGTTGCAATATATTTCATTCTTTTTTATGATTAAAGTTTGCACAAAGAATGCATGTTTATTTATGCCTCAGAGATTAGGGTCAGTGCTGTGATGTGAAAGGCAACTGATTAGATGCTACTTTGGTTTAACAATTATGTACTGATTTATTCATGTTTCAAGTAAGTTTAAAAATACATTATTATTTTTCACCTTCATAAACAACACTGTGTATCTTGAAATCCCACAGGTTTCTATAAAAGGATAGCTATTAGAAGTAAATAAAAAACAAAGAGGAAGGAACTATTAAAAAGAATCCTATGTTACGTCTTGTAGTCAGAAATTTAGTAATAGTGGTAACTGGCAACTGTATTGATGGGCTTGCTTTTGCCATAGTAATTCTTTAGGTTTGATTAACATAGCATTGTGAGTAACAAAAATGATTGGATTTTTGCAGAATCTTCTCATGTGTTGAAACTTAAATCTTTTCAAATATTTTGGCCACCAGTCTTTCTGCCAACTGCTTCTCTCCCTTCAGTGGCAGGTACCATTTTCAGTTCTGTTCTCTGTAGGTCCTAATATGAATAGACTCATGTGGCACTCCTCAGATCTAGTGTTCCCCGAGCATCCACACATCCCCGGATATTTTCACTTATTAACAGAAACTTTTTTGTTGTTTTATCATGTTTTTTCCCCGTTCTGAATGCTGCTGCAAATATTTCCCAAGTCAGATGTCCCATTGCATTATTTCTCCTTGTTTCATCGTGCCAGCAGCTTCCCATCTTCTAGCTCATCAGAAACAGCCTTTTAAAGTACTTTCTGAGTTTTCCCCAACTCAGTGCTTGTCTCCTGTTCTTTATCAGGAGATTAAGTGCACATTCATTTAGCTAATGATGATTACTTCCATCAGCACAGAGTGGTTTTGGCTATTCTTCCACACATAGTGCCTCAACAAAAATTAACCCTGCTCACATATTGTGAGTGTGATTTCATGCTAGAACTGGACTAATCTAATGGTGAGCTGCCACTGAAAGGCACAGGTACAGACCTTCTCCTCATCTGTACAATAACAGGTAATTTACTTAATACACACAGGGTAATTTGCTGAAACCTCTTGAGGTACCGTGAACTTTACATTTTGAGGTATTTACACTTACCTAATTGAAAATTTTCCTTGCAGCAGAAATGGGCATAATGGACTGAAATTTTTGTTCTTAAGTTTATGGTGTTATCTTTTGTTCCAAGTTGATTCATTTTTCCCTTTTTTGACCTCTATTTGTTGAAAATCTTGTTATTGCTACTTGACTTGAAATTAAGTAGTGTTCATGAAATAGAGCTGTATATTTTAGACATCAGTTTTTTCACTCTTCACAAACAGTTTGAAGGACTATATTACAAATTCCAGTGTATTTATTCATTCCTATTATAGAGGCTGACTTCACAGATTAATTTTTCTCCACTGTTCTTTTGTCTGACATTTTGACTTGGAGACCCTGGTAACATTTGCATAGTCCATTCACAGCCTGCTTGCTGTCAGTGTATCACGACGTCGTCCCACAAATTTCATATCCTTAATTGCCCACCTCTCTTCTAACACTGTTTGGGTTTTTTTGTACCCAGCACAAGAATCGGTATTGAGATGCTTCTAAATGAAAGAATTTGTGTAATTTCCGAGAGATTCTTTCAGGAAGATTGTTTGATTACTGAAGATTGGCTACCACAATTAAGTAACTCAAAATAACTGAAGCCAAGATGACTTGAGTTTCAGCTCAAGTTTTTGACTCAAGGTAAATCTGTCTTCTACAGGCTGAAGTTGTTACTAACCAGAGTTGAAACTTGGGTATTTTCTACAACTTCTTATTTAACTGGAAGACTTTCTTTTGACATTGCAGACATGTCAAGGCTAAACTCAGTTCAATAATTTCATCATTAAACATTTATTTTAAGTTAGGTTCCTTCCTCTCCAGTGTCAGGAGACCAGTCTTCCTGGGCTAGCACAGACATTTTTGAATATCCCCCTAAGTGAACATTAGCAAGGAATGAATGAGAAATGAGACATTTTGATGTTTTGAAGAGACTGAAGGCAGACAAAATACAGTGTACTGAGGATTTTTATGAAGGAGCACCAGGGCCTCTACTTGATAAACAAATCCAAATCACTGAGACGAAAGCTTAGTTCTGGAAATAAATGAGGGCTTTTTGTTTGGCAGGTTTTATATATTCTAGCCTGCCCATTCTGGGAACACATTGTTTTGAATTGGTTTAGGTAGAATTTGCCGTTTCTTAAGCAGAGAGATTACCACGAACAGTTCATAGTATTTGACAAAATATTCCTGCCTGTAAAGGAAGATTTTTTTTCCGACATGTCTCTGGAATGCTGTCATCTGTTACTCTCCCTAACACATATAAGAGGAATGAGCAGCTAACATGGACTATTAGAAATCAAGCTAAAGAAACCAAACCCTTTTTCTTCACGCTGGTGTTCGTATTTTATGTTAAGACCAGTTATCTTCCTGTAATTCCTACTGGCTTACTGAAGCTTCTGTAAGGCAGATTAAATTTTCTTACAATGGTGAGATGTTGCGTGCTTTGATAAGGAAATGTTTCTTTTCTGTAAGTCAGTTGTTAGTAATACAACAATTATTTGATAATATTTCATTCACAATGGCATGCTTAAAATAGTTGCTGCCAATTCATTTTTAAGAAAATAATTACTTGTTTCTAGCATCCCTAAAGAAATAATTATGTAATAAAAAATTACATGACTGACATATTCGTTACCTATAATAAGTGCAAGTATTCCTTGAATTTTTAAGCAATTTTGTAGGGTTTTATATTTAAATATTGAAACCTATTAAAATTGCCCATGGAGATTTGTGGGAGAGGTTATCTATGGGCCTCTGCTAATTAATTATGATATATTTTACTTCCATGTGATTTGTCACTACTAGTCCTGTAAGGACTACAGGAAAAATCATTTGTTTAATCTGACTGGGACCTTGTGGCATTTAATTGTAAGCATAACTGTGATGCAATAAATCCAAATGAATTTGGACAGTGATTAACAGGGAGCTCCTTGATATGGTAATGAGATTAAAAAACTGGTTCCTAAGTGTTTCTGTGGATTTCATTAACATTTTTGCAACTAAACACTTTCTAGGACAAGAGTGGTTGCTTGTTGTTGACCAGTATACATTACTGGTTGAATGTAACCTTCATGAAGATATTTCTTTGTGTTTATGTAGAACGTATTAATATTTACATATGTGTGTGTGTGTGTGTGTGTGTGTGTGTGTGTGTGTCAATGGAAAATGTACAAAGAAAATAAAATACGGAAGATTTATGCTGCATTTAATTATGATGAGCCAAACAAAAATACACCACAGAGTTAACCTTATTATTATGTATATTTAGAAAATCCAAAAGTGTACTAGTGAACTTATCACAGATATGTAGTTCCTGCTGTGAAAGCTTATTATCTAAGACACCTGCAAATATTTAGACATCTGCATAGCTTTACTACTGTGAGTAGTTCTACTGATTTTGTTTATCTGTTTTTATCGGATTTATGCCCAAATTTGTCATTACATGCCACATTTACAACATGAAAAAAGGGGAAGGAAAAAAATCAGAAGTTTGATATGGTTATTCAGAAAACATATAGGTTGATCCTTCCGGACGCTGTGTCATCACATTGCTAGAAAGCTGAAGTTTTAAAGAATATATGTATATTTTTGCTATTTAGCGGAATTATAGCAAAACTGTAGAGAAGAAAATGAGTATTTCCTTTAAAAGCATCAAACTGCTACTGGACTTCAAGGCAAAGGAACGCCCCTCCTGCTTATTTTAGTCTTTTTCCAAAACTTGTCTCATCTTCCACTGTGCTGATCTTTAAATGGACTTGATATCATCTTCAATTGTTTGATCATCTTTCTTTTCTTTATTCTTTTAATACTTTTATTGCTGAAAAAAAAAATTTGTTAATTGGAAGAGCTAAAGCCTCATTTTTTGTATCCATCATTCATGTAGCAGTGGTGCATTTGTCATATTCTGCCCTGGGAAAGTGCTTTTCTGTGCTCTAGAAGGACAGATGGTTCAGTTCCTCCAGCTTCTCTGTCCCTCAGCATTAGGACTGCCAGCCAGAGGTCACAGTCACTTGTCACTGGAACTCTGTGTTTCACCAGTAGAAATGAGACTGTGCCACAAAACAGAGACCTAGCAGAGGTTAGTGTTTTGTGACTTAAGGAACAGGCAAGTCTTGAATTTGAGACTTAGTGCCAGCCCTCCATGTGTCACATTTCCCTTTAGGCTCCGGCTCAGGGAAATCTTTACTGTGAGACACACAGTATTGGGGTGCCTGTTTGTTCATGTGTTTATGTTACATGAAAGGAGGGTGATGCAGTTCAGTGGGAAGGGGAACCGCTTAATAGGGGTTATGTCTTAGGGGATGCTGCAAACGTCCAGCTGCTTTATCCGCCTGTGTGCTGGGGTTCCTGTGTGGAGCCCAGTCTACTACTGACTCTGCCATCTGCAGCCAGCACACCCTCCAGAGGAGGTCTGTTTGTGCTACCATGTAAGTTTGACCACTGCATTCCTTGCACCCCTTGTTCTCTGTGTCAGTCAGTCCCGTAGCTCCCTCTTGTTTCTGCTGTTCTGTGAAATCCTGAGAGAAGGGGCTTCAGTGTGTCTTGGGGCTGATGTGATGGCAGTCCTGTCACCAGCAGAATACAGGTTTCTTGTTTCCATTTGCTAGCAGTATTCTAGAAAGGGCTTTGAGGCATCTAGCACTCCCACAGCTGCAAGGCAGGACCCATGATGTGAGTGGTTTAGCTACTTTTGTTTTGTTTTTAATCTGGATTGCAATTTCATACTTGGATTGATTTTTATCTTTGGGCAAGAAAATGTAGATTGTTTTACTAACAATGGGTAAACATTCATACCACAAATGGTGATGTGACCTATATTCTGTTGCTGTCCCCCATGCAGAGCTCTCTTTGCCTTCAGTGGAAGCCCGGATATAGAAATGACGGTGGGAACTGGCCACAGGCAAAGTTGCATTTGTCTTGTGATGGGCTGGATTAGAATTTGCAGTGGTGTTCCCTGAGCTCCCATGGCACTGTGATGCAAGAGATTTATTCAAATCAGTAAATGAAGAGTGTTACTCAATTAAATATCAGGAGGTATTGATTGTATAGGACATTTGCTGCCACGTGCTGTCTGTGTCGAGGTTACTGCAGCTGCCCAGGCCGCTGCACAGTTTGTGTTAGAGAATTTCATCAGCAAAGGTTGGTGTATCGACAGCTCCATCCCAGCTGAGGTCTTGGTGCCTAAAGAGGTGGGATTAAACACGTGCTGATGGTAGTGCTAAAATCTTTAGCTCAGCAGTGGTTAAAGCAGTGGTTAAACAGCCAACAGTTCATTGTTCTGATGACAGCCATTAATTTCATGCAATCTTCTTTGCAGTGACATCGCCATCATTATTTCAGGCTGTTTGCGAGCTCAAGAACGTCATCATATCATTACAAATTGTTTTCATAGTATGTCTATGAAGATTTTCCTTGTGACCACAAGAGGAAGAGACACATTTCTGAAGAAAGCTTAGATGTTGCAGTTGAATATTGCAGGAGAGAGTGAACACTGCATCAAATGCTGCTTCTGTGTTATCGTGGAACGTGCAGAACCGTGTTCAAAGGTTGCACAACAACTGTAGTCTAAATGTGGGTTTTTTTTCTTTTTTCTGTTGAGAGACATACGATAAAAGTGCTGTGAGCTACCTAGACCTCAGAGTTGCTTAATAGCTTGTGGGAGCAGCTACTTGCCAATTTTAGAGCATCAGTCTATCTGACTTAACCACATGTAGACTTACTGGCAGGTCTACTCAAATCAGTGGTGTAATTATTTACGTCTTAAAGAGAAAACAGGCTTACATTATAATGACCTTACAATAACTTTCAGTTTTATGTGGAGAAAAATAAACAGTTGTCATTTCCTTGTTATTTTGAAGTTTGAGCCTTTACCACAAAGGTTTTAAATATTTACTAACTACTATATTCTCTGAAATTTCTCTCTTTAAAAATACAATGAATTTATTCAAGGAAATCTTTCTGCTGCACCAAGCTTCACAATCTTGATTAAAGGACATTATAAATGAATATCTTTCTCCACCATTTTTCTTATTATTACTTGGGTTTTAATTCATTCAAAATGTTTATTTTTAGTATTTAAACTGACAGTTAAAATTTCAAAATACAAAGGCTTTTTTTTTAAAAAATTTATTTGTGATACAGCCATATTCCTAGGAAAAAAAGTATTTCTGGCATTGGAAGAATAAATAAGTTTGCCAGTCTTATATCTGAAAAATAATTTTGCATCAGAGCAAAATTCCCCAGGAATTTAGTTCCAGTTCCCCAGGAATTTAATTTTGTTGATATCAAGGAAACTGAGTAATGAAGTGTTTGCTTATTTCTATTTTGTTAATGTTATTTTTTTATATGAAACAAAGAGGAGAGAGTTTTATCATTTAACCAAATATTAATTGCTCTCTATTTTGCCTGACATCAATGATTGGTAACTCCATTTTTCCTTTTACACCTTTTTGCCTATTTCTAGTAGTTGCTCTGAGATCTTGAGCACTCAAAGGACATTAGAAAGAGATGAAGCAGTAATTTGGCTGCTGTGAGGCTGTGAGGGAAGGCAGCAATTCTGGGGCTGTAGTAGGGCACTAATGGTCTGGTGGATCTGGCTGTAGGAATTATTAACTTCAGAAGTATATTTATAAAGCAAGAATTGCATCAGTTCATTTTCTGGTTTCTTCTAAATGTATGATTCCTGAAACTTGTAAGTAGTGGTGCTTTTTCCTGGGAAATGCCATGAGTTCACCCATTTTTATTTCAAAAGAGAATGGAAAGTTGAAATACCTTTTTTTTTTTTTTCCTTCACTGAAAAGGAAGCTCTGCAGAGTTTTGGCTTGGAAATACTAGAATGTTTTGGGTTGTTTGGAAATCTTGAAATTAGGCTTTTCAATGCTGTCAAACAATGTTGAGCTATTTCATTCTGGTTAGACCTTAACCTTTATTTTCCCAAATTGCCACTTGGCTCTGTGGTAGTTGCAGGGCTAACATGGAGTCTTGCTGCTGCTGGAACACTGAAGGAGTTTGGCTTCCTGATAATGCAGCTCCATGATCCATCACATCCACTGATCTCATGGCAGAGTTTAAGATAAGACCTTGGATTCAGCCCCTTTAGTTAGGTCTGGCAGAGAAAATGCCACTGTGCAGCAGTTGGATCATCATTTCCAAAGACTCCAGACTGTGGGAAACAATCTGTGAGCTCTTCCAAAAGTCTCTGTGTCACGTGAGTCAAGTTTTGGAGGGTTTGTCTGATTCCTGCCTGTGCCAGGTGAGGAATGCTCACACATGTTTTGCCATCGCTGCTGTCATGATGACAATACCTCTAACGGGAAAGCAGGATCCTTAGCAAAATACATGGGAGCAAGAAAGGTGGGAATCTGACAGTAGCATCTTGAATCACTTCAGTCATTTGCCATGCAGACCTGTTCTCAAGATATTGTTGGATAAAAATTCTCTTTTCTCTGCTACTCCTCCCATAGGAAAATGAGAGCACAGTAGCTCAAGCTAAAGTATCTGAGTACCAGAGTGAAACTTTTTGTTTTGCTTCAATGCTTGGTCTGTTTTAACCGAAGATTAAATTAAGGCAAAATTAAAAACTCTCAATAAATTTCATAGCTGGCTGTTAATGTGGCTTAGCACAAAGAACTTCGCAGTATTTGGAGTACTGTGGTATAGATAAAATTTAAATTTGTATTTGCAAATTATAGCATTAAAATAAAATCTTCAAACTTCAAAAGCCATATGCCTTCCATTACCCCCCAACACTGCATAAGCAAAGGCTCCTCCCCATGAGGAATCGTGTGTCCTGCCTTTGTGAAGTTTCAAAACCTTTGCTAAAATAGTACAAAAGTACTTGCCAAACATGTAAGAAATCATAAAGAATTTATTTACACTGCTTGATTTCCTTTTAGTCTGGATAGTCATCGTATTGTTTATTCCTGAAGTGAAAGTGACAAGTAAATAATAGTAAAGGTTGATGAGGAAAAGGATAACAGCCCTCTTTGTGGTGTGGTGTATTGGCGAGATACAGCCCTTGTTCAGCTGTGGATTGTTCACAGGCAATGCTCTTTTGGGCTGGAGATGGAGGTTGAAAGTAGAAATTTCTTCCTTTGCTTTTGTCATCACACATTCTCAGTTCATTATCCAAGATGTGTGAGCTGAGAGTCGTGTTCTCAGAGCCCCAAATATCGCTCTGTACGTTTCAGCATCTCAGTGTAGGTCAAGAAGTATATGCAGTGTACTAAACTGGGAATTGTGGGGTGGGTGGTTGTTTTGGTCTGGGTAATAGAAAATGCAGGTCATTCTGGGTGGGGAAGGTAGGTATATTTTTATGCAGAGCCCAATACTAACAAGTAAATATTTACCTTGGAGCGGTAATGTCATGTTACCGTGCTATTTCATTGTAGGAATAAGTAAAAGGTAAATGTTTGCTTTTCAGTTACCCTCCCCAGAGCTTTTAATATGATAGTGTTTAAAATCCTTATTCGTATCATTAAAAAGCAGTTTGCTCTTTTTACAGAGGAAAGACCACAAAGACAACAGCAATTCAAGCTTTCCTCAAGGTTCCACCATAGCTCCCATCCTGCAAGAACAGCTCTAACACTCTCCTTGTTAATGTTTGTTGTCCTCAGCCCCTCTCCCTCAGCTACGGGCATGGCTGTTAGTGGAAGGAATTTTGGTGGTTGTTTTTCTGATAGGGACTTCAATTGGAAGTGGATTTCTGCCTCAAAGGCTTGTCACTCAGCAGTGACTTGTGCCCGTTATTGCCTTTTTTTGTTTCTGCTGTTTTCTTGTTGGGGCCTAATGCAGAATCCTACTGCTTATTTTGTAGATCCTCACCTGCCTTTGTAGTTACCTGGATTATAACAAATGGCTGAACCAAGTTTGTCTTCAACAAAATTGAATTTGATGCCTTTTAGACTTGCTCTACATACAAAAATGAGATGAATTTGGGGTGTGCCAGTCACAATTAGAAAAGATACTCCAGCTATATTACCTTATTAGACACACTTCTTTCCTACCCCTAGAAGACAGTGAATGGTCAGTCATCTTTGCAGCTCTTGCGAGCGATTTGCCCTGTCTTTTGACAGAAGTGGAATTTTATTTTAGGTGACTTAATCGTGGAGCCTTGGTAGAAGTGAGAATAACGATAGAGTCTGGTCTCTGACCTTGTCAGTGCTGATAACCCAGGCTACACATTCAGATTTCAAACAAATGAAAGTTTCTGTCAGTAATCCTGAGGGTGATTCCCACAACTTCCTTGACAGGAGTATTGAGACAAGGAAGCTTCTGAAAACTTCCTTGGAACAATAGTGAAAGATAAAGCTATCTGCAGGGGAACAGGTTATAATGAGGGTGAATCCCAGCATGGCGAGGGCAGCAGATAGTGATCTACAAAAAGACCAACAACGGTGTTGCCAAAAGCAATGGCTGGAAGATGTTATTGTGTTTTGGCACAAGGTGTGGTAACTGGCAGTAAACCAGGAGTAGGTTTTGTGTGCAGAGCTAGTCATGAATTGTTATATTTGTGTACAATGTTTATTTGCTAAGCTTTATGGTCAACTTCATTACTCTTCATTTTATTCATTATTATGTCACTGAGCAGTAACTTGTTAAAAGATTAAAAGTTCCAATTGGTTGCTCATGCCTAAGGTATGTAAATGCTTTGCAGCTCCGACAGTAATTTACTGACATTCTGGCAATTTGTGCTTAAATAGTTTATGCACCCGCATATACTTGCACACAAGCACAGTGCAAGTCCATAAATTAGCTGAGGATAAAGGACCTGATCCTACAGTCCTCATGCACATAAATATCTCTCTTGTTTCTTTGGACTTGACCAGTTTCAAGTGTCTGTAAGAGAGGTCCTCAGAGAAGAGCACCGGCTTTTTCACAGCTAAAACCAAACAAAGCTCCTGTAAAACCAAGGTGCAACAGTTGGTACAGAGTTTCTTTCGATGCAGACGTCATCAAACATGTCATAGAACCAGCTTTGCAAATAGGCCACCTGTGTTTATGCATGTGCACAAACACACACATGTGCACACACAGTCGTAAGTGTAGATCACCGTGTGTGCCTCCATGCATATGTATTTTTTCAGGCATATAATTTGAAATCAAGATATTCAGGCATATAATTTTAAATCAAATTTTAC
This sequence comes from Mohoua ochrocephala, assembly GCA_013398855.1. Lineage (NCBI taxonomy): Eukaryota > Metazoa > Chordata > Aves > Passeriformes > Acanthizidae > Mohoua > Mohoua ochrocephala. Next base: position 22,995 of record VZTA01004176.1, read on the forward strand.
CCTTCTCATGCTCGACACGTTCTTCTAATTTGCATCTAGCTTTACAAATACTGCTTGTGAGTAGTGATAATTCTTCTGTTACAAAATTGGTTTTTGATACCAGGCTGCCGTGTCCTCAAATCTAGTACAAATGCTCACATTTTGAATCTTTATAGGCAGCAGTTTCATGAGCACAAACTTATTGAACTCTTCCTTGAAGTCTAGAATAAGGTGTCAAACACTCCGAGTAATTATTCTCTCCTTAGAGAACAGATTATTTCCTCAACCAGACCTGCAAAATCATGCAGTACAATGTGAACTTGGATAGTGCAAGGCTGGTATGACACTGCAGCCTTTTCTTACTAAGCTAAGTTACAGATTTGGCCATAAAAGCAGATTGTTCAAAATTGATGAAGTGCTTTTGTACAGTTTACTGGCCTTTATACAGGCCCAAGCTGTTCCTCTCTTTGGAATTAAAAAAAAAAAAAAACAAAAACACTTTGTCATTTAAAACTAGACAGAGATCAGGTCTCTTAAGAGATTTTGGAGATTGCTATAACAAAGATGTGTCCTTTAAAAAAATGAAAATTATTTACTTTTATTGAAAATGATTTCATTTCATGACTTCACAGTATTGGAAGTAAAAAGTGAAATAAATTTGTATATTTTGCTTACTGTATAATCATGCATGGTTCTGTTTCTTTACAAATATGGGATGAAGTCCTGTCATACTCATCCTGTAATGGAAGAAATGGGATGTGAAATTGAGTAAAGGAAAGTGAATTACACAGATTTTTTTTTATCAAACTGCAGACAACAGAAAATTTTTAAAGACTTGGGAATTTTTAAATTTATGAAAAATTTTTAATTGTTATTACTTTATACTTACTAATTCTTACACTGAATACCCAACTGAAAATATTTTAGCACCCTTTATTAGCACTAAATTTCTTACATGCTGTAGAAGCAATCTGCCTATAACCATGTTAACCTACTGATGTATGATAGTTTAGCTTTAGAGGGATGAGTAATACCTTTGTACTTGTCACCCATTATTTTCCCCAAATTTATCAGCCAATCTGATAAAAAATTATCCTCTCCAATCCTACTTTACACAAAGGTGGCATTCTCACTAGAGGCACTTCTGGGGAGTGAACCTGTGTTGTTTTAAGGTTGCATCAGAGTGAGAACAAGGTGCTTCATTTTGTAACTTCTGCCATTGTTTTATGTTTCTCAAGTGTCTCTTCAATACAAGCATTTTCAGTGAGCAAATTACCACTCCGAGGGCCAAAGCCACAGTCAGCTTCTCTTGTGTGTTTCTCAGAGTGTGATACTTCTTAATGATCTGTTGTATTTGCCAAGGTTAGGTTAACTTTTTCCTAGATTAACTGATAAACCTAAAAAATAGGCAGTTTTTATTTACCAAGTAAATGCAGCAATTCCTGCATTTTGAGTGAGGAATTTGAGTTTTGAATGAGGAAGTTGTTTGCTTTTTTTTTCCCCCTTCTTTTTCATCTCAAGTGTAGTAGTTCAGATGGTGTCTTTTTCCCTCTGCTCTGCATAGTAATAGTTTGGAAAAGATAATACAAGCTGCAAGACCTGAAGCAGTGTCAAGGAGTGACAATATTATAGCATTTTTTTTAAAAAAAATTGTCACAGTTTCTCCTTTTGGCCTACAGAGGCAGAAAAGATGGTCAGTCTTCCCAGAACATAAATCTTTTCTCTCTGATAAATTCAGAGACCATTCCACATAAACTAATAGTGACTGTCAGGGGAAAAGCCGTTCCAGGTTAGATGAGAACCAAGCACTTTTTTTTTACTGGCACGTAAAATAACTATTGAAATCCTGAAGTCAGTTGTGAAAATGCCAGGGATTTTTTGGAGCCAGCGTAAAGCCCTCAGGGATTTGTGGCAAGAAATGATTCTGCACTGGTCAGTGAAATACCCTGAAAATTCTTGACAGTCTTCTGCATGTGAATTTCCCATTTTTCTATAAGCATAATTTTTCAGAAAAACCAAATACTTGCGCTGTTTAGTACCATGCAAAATAACATAAAGGAATGTGAAACCATCAGGGGTTTCTAGAACTGAGGGTCCAACCAAGCTGCTACTTGTGATTTGAAGTTAGTAATCAGGTAGATTTCTCAGATGGTCTCTTTTATCCTAATTCTGTTTTCCTGCATTTAATTCTTTATGCCTAACACCTGGAGGGCAGAATTTCTCTCATTTCTGGGTGCTGATAGAATCATTCAGCTGCAATTACGGGCAGTGGGATTCAGGAAAAGAGGAAGCATTTGTTGTTTTGTAGGGAATCACTTCTCTTTGGTAAACCTTTTAGAAAGGCACTACTTTTTGTTTTATAAAGAGCTGTAGAAGACCACTGAAATGCAGTCAGACAAATTGGTGGTGCTTCCATGTTATCACTTTCAGTTGTTAGTAGCTGCAAAAATGACTGTATTTCTATCCTCTCCACCTCCTCTTCTTTCCCTGCCATATCTTTCCGTCTTACACACACTCGTATCCACACTCTTTCTTTCTCGAACAGAAATGTACTGGCTTTTAGTTTCCCAACTTTAAATTGATTAGACCGCATTAATTTTTAAATAAGTGTCACATATCCTTAACCAAGCGCCAAAAGGTTGAGAAGGCTTCACGGTGTAAAGTCTGATCCAAAACTCAGTGAGAAGAATTTTAAAAATGCGGGCTGCCCTTCATTAGCCCTCATGATATCTCCTGACAGGCAGTGTGTGCGTGCGCTGCCATGCCAGGCCAGGGCAGGACCAGCTGCCATGCACCATTTACCCTCTGTCAGCAGCTTCACTCGCAGCCCGGGCAATACTGTACACACGAGTCTGTCATGCGTCAGCATCAATTAGGCTCAGTTTGCTGCGCTTGGGAAAAGCAACAGCCCTGCTATTAACCATTTTATTTCTTCCCTCCTCCCCCAATCATCATTTGACTCCCCAGGCGAGCTGTTGGATTTGGCAGAAGCGTGGTCGTGGCTGTTCTCGCAAACAGCAGGTTTGGTTTAAAGTGATGCGCTAGCTCAGGTGAGTTGGTTTCACTGCAAGGAGTTTGATTTATTGGCACTATTATTTAAGCAGGGAAGTTACATACGACCTGTGCACTTCCAACCCAGTCAGATTTTCCCTTCCGCTTGCTGTGAAGAAGTGTTGATGTCTGTCTGTCTGTCTGTACACATACATACCCATCCACAGGCGCACACAGATTGTAAGCTTTAAAGTTATCGCAGGGCCAAGGTGCTAAAATACTTCATTAAAACTGTGTCTTCTTGTATTATATACTCAACATGTTGCCAGTTTTCCAGTTGTAGATATGCCCTTGCATTGTTGTTTTTCTGGGCATTGTTGTTTGAATTGATTGTTGCTAAAATTTCCCTGACTTTGTGAGAAACCAACATGTGTGGTCATGCCTAAAACTGAGTCACTATTTTGTGGCTTTTCACCGCTGTTACGAAGGGGGTGGGGAGCAAGAAGACCACCCATGGTGTGTCCTCGTCAAGCAGCGCGGTGAGCAAATGGGTTCAGTGATGTGCAGTGAGTGCTGAGAGAACAACCTCTTCTGGCAGAGTTTTCAAGCACTTCCCTCCTTCCCCCCCTCCCCAAAATACAGCTTCTTCCTCCGTGTAAGTATAGAACACCCATGACTATTTATATAATAAAAGAGCTACTGTGTACTTTAGTGGATAGTTAAAGACATTTTCACAGGTCTGTATCCACATGGGATTTATGGAGACTTATAGGCCTGGTCAGTTTGTAAAATCGTGATAGCCCAAGAGACTGTTGTCAGATGTTGGTAACAAGACAGTGTTTGAAAGGAATCAAAACAATATAAATCCTGTGAGATCTGTGGCAGCAGGATGGGTTCTAATGGAGAGGAAGACAGGGTCGACCACCACACAAGAGAACAAGGAGAAGAAAGTGTTTTTTCTCTTTCAAGCTTGCAGCACCAGCAGGGGTAAGCAGGTTTCTAAAAAGAATCTCATCAGCGGATCAATCCAGTGTAACAGATGGAGTGCACAGATACTGTCTATCAGATTTCCATCGCATGTGGCAAACAAATACATTGTTGCAACTGTTAGCAGCAAAACTTTCCCTTTTTTTAACATCATAATTACCAAGAGTTGAAAAGAGCTGTGGGTTAATGATTTCCTAACAATAACTATGGGGGGCTTGGGGGATAGTAACTTCCCCAAGGAATACATTAGCAGGAGATATAAAGTCTCTGAGCATCTTGAATGCAAGGGTTTGGATCTGCAGAAATAACTGCCTATAGCGGTGCATTTTCAAGAGTGGAAATTTTCTAGGAGAGGGGGACTGGACTGGATCTTCATCTACTGTAATTGGCAGGTTTGCATTGAAGACAGCGGGGACAAATCAGTCCTTACCAGCTAAAAGTTTTGGGCTTTGTGGCTATTGTCAAACCACTTTTCAAACCATTTGGGATGTCTGAGAATGGTTCGGTGTATGCACAGTTACAGGCAAGGTGTGAGGCTATGAATTAATTTCACAGTGTTATTAATATTGCTAGTTTTATTTAGAAGTCAGTTTTGTTAAGTGTTGATGTAAAAATCAAAGTCCAAGTGCAAATACTATAAAACTGTAGAATGATTTAAGTTCTAAGGGACTTTTAAAGATCATGAAGTCCAGCCCCCAACTGTGTCAAGGGGTCTCAGCATCTTCTGCACTGATTCATTGATCCTGGAACTGAGAGAATGAAAGCGAAGTAATGAATGACCAACCCCATTGAAGATGTCTTGAATAATATGACTGTAGGGACCACCAAAGAAGAATCAAGCCATGGATCTTGACAAAATTATTTCAGTTCTAGATCTCCTATGAAGCTTCTCATTATTGTGCATAAAGCTTCCCAGTCTTTCTGTGCCTCTGTTTCCTTGTCAAGGAAGCTGTTTAAGGCAGGGAGTAACTTTTTATGCCTTGTATAAAGTATGATTAACCTAGTTAGACTGAATGGCTACAATTACACATCATTGAGGAGGTTTGAGAGTGATTCTGCTCCAAGGAAACCAAATGTCCAACTGAAGTATCACATCTACCTTGACCTTAAGTATCCTTGAGTTTCTGGCTAATATTGTTATTCACAATGTTTCTGATCTTAGAGATTTAGCCACAGGAAAGAAGGATTTTAAAGAAGCGAGTAGTGCAAATGTTTGCATAGTGTCTAAAACGACAGAATAGATGCATTTTTCAGCATATATTACATTACTCAGTATTTTTAACTTATGCTCTAAGCTCGCTGTATTTCGTCAGTATTTGAGCCACCTCAAATTAAAATTGCATTCAGAATTGGCTCCTATGGAAAGCCCCTGCCCCGAAGCATTTTTTTCATTTTAGCCTCCTCTTTGGTTCCAAGAATTCTAAAATAAAATCCGAAATAGCATTTACACCCTTGCTTCCTCCTAAATACCTCATGTCCTTCTGGGCCTACTTTCTTTGCACACTAACCCTGTAATTCTAGCTCTGCAGGAGCCCTGGTGCCTTTATAGTATCATAACCAGCCTTTACATGTCTGTCTAGCTACTGAATAACCTTGCTTCTGGGAAGAAATAACTACACACCCAGCCATGCCACTCTTTATATGGCTATTAATTGAACCTTGCCTTCCTTTTGTCTCCCAAAAGAATGAAAGGTAGCAGTCACTCCCTGAACACCTCTTGCCCCAAGAAAAGCATTTATGATTTGTCCTATTTTCTCGCAAGACCCAAAGACCCCTTACCCATAATCTTTAAAGTATGAGAGGGACGTGGAAGTAGGTAGATATTCACCTGATACTCAACAGTTCTTGTCACAGCCCTCAAAGTAGGAATGTGAGGTGTGCAGAGAGCATCTTGCACCCAAAAGTACAGTTCTCTAATCACAGAAGTACATAAAAATCTCTCCTTTGGGATGTATTGTGGGGTATTTGCCTTGCCTTTGAGTGCTGTGGATCCAGGCCCTGACATGCCCACTGACCCGTGAAGTGTGATGGTGCCAGGACACCTGTGGTTTATGAAAATACTAACAGAGAACCCTACTGAAGGCACAGGGAAACCTGCAATGCCTGTAAAGGAGGGCTGAGAGGGTCCTTCTGGAGTTAAGCATCCTTGAATAGAAGTTGTGCTCTTTCATAAACTGCCTTTGTGGAGACACGAGAATTAGCGATGAGTGACTTTGGTGAGGATTCTTGTCCATCCACCTGACAGAGCAAAAGTTCCTTGCTAGAGGCAGCATGTTTGGAGGGCTTAGGTGAGCTTGATAAACTGGGCAGCTACATGACAACGTCATTAGGGACGTAAATAAAAGAGTTTGAGGAAAGCCATGATAACAGGAATCATAAATTAACGGTCAGATGTTGGCAGAATTTCACTAAAGGAAGTGAGTGAACTGTGTGTGGTATTTATGGGTTACACATATATATGTAAATATGCATTATGTTGTGAGTGAAAGGAGAGCAAGTAGGCTTAGCATGAAGGGGTTGTTTTTACCAATTTAAGCTGGTTTTGGACCTACTCATGTAAATATTTATTCTCGAATGACATCGAAAAAACGAAGATACAAATTTAGCAAATAGACTTCTTTCTAGAGAAGCAATGTGATTATGGAAGTGAATTTGACTGACAGTAACAGAAAGAGCATTAGCACTTTCAGGTAGACTCGGCTGTTTCTGAAGTAAATTTTGATATATCGTAGCCGGACATCTACCTCCTACATCTGCTTGCCTCGAATCAGTTATTTTGTTACCTGGTAATAGTGCATCCAATTATTTTCAAGGAAAAAAACCCCTACATTTATGAAACAAAAGGTTATTTTGAGACTTAGTAAAGATTTGGCTTAATGAATAACCAGGGTACCATTATGTATGTCCTTTGTTCTGAAATACCATTGAAATAGTAATATTAAGCTCCCTTTGTTCTCATAATCTTTGGTTTGAAATACAAATGGAATTTAGGATGTTAGGTCGGTGGGTTTATTCAAGAAAATAAAGCTTAAAGGAAGTTATTCAGCAGTGCTCTAGTAGTGCATTACTGTTATAGATAAAAAGCCTGTGTACCTTTCCAAACCCATTTTGAGTCTGAAGCAAAGCGTGGTTCAGCTGGAATTTAAGAGTGAGACTATATTAGGAAGCAAATGCCCCCAGTGGAATAGCTTTTTTACAATTTCCATCTTTGCAAACCTTAACCAGTTTACTTTCAGTTCAATTGTATAAAGTAGGAAACTCACAGTTTTGCAAACAGTCCAAGTGAGATTGAGAAAGCCTAAGAAAATTATTAGCGATCTCAGAAAAGCCAGTTGGCCTTGGAGTTCTGTAGCTTCTGGTCTGTAGTAGTTAAAACAGGAATTCTATGTTTATAGCCTGCAAGTTATAAAGTTAAAAGTGAAAAAGTACACAGTAGTAAGGCCGGGTCTGTACAAGCATCTTTACTTGTGTAATAACTGTAAATAGTAGGTTGCATGTGTGTGATGGGAATAGAAATCCCATGATAAATGAAGCTGCAAATAGCCTGAAATCTCACTGGAAGTGGTTAGCTGGAAAATTAATAACAATTAGAATTTGACAAAGCACAAGTGGCAAATGAGTTGCATTCCTTCTTCCTGAAGGAAGTTGTAGAGGAAATATGAACACCTGATGTAGAAATGCTTGCCAGGTCGTCGAGTTCAAGAGAAGGATCAGGAGACCAGAATGCTGAACAATTTGGCTTGAATGCTTCATTACGTGTATTTCAATGACCTCCAACTAGCTTAAACCCGTGTTCAGAAGTGAAACAACATATAAACAAAACAGGGGGGATTACTATGAGGCAAGGAGGAAAAGTGGGCACAATTTATCTGTAGTGTAGAACAACTTCTAAAAGGGAGCATGGTCTGGTGCAGGGTACAGAGACAGCAGGATCATGGGCACCAATCTGTTCCAAGCCACCGACACCGTCTGACCCGGGCAGGTCACTTGACTTCTTTGTGCCTCTGTCAATCCAGCTGGAAAATTGGGTAACAAAAGCAAGACCTTGCTGAAAAACAGATGCTCCATCAGAGTTGAGCTGTCCTGGGTAAACAAATTACAGAACATTGATAGATACCATAGTAAAACTTAGATGGGTCTGTGGTGTCAGTGAAGAAGAACGAGCGATGTGGGAAAGATCCAGCTGGCAGTGCTGGGTTCCTGAAGAAAGCGATTTGTCTCTGAGTTCACAGGTGAAATAAGGAGCTCACAGGATGGACACAGAACTGACTCGTGTTGGAAATCAGAAACTGAGACAGGCAAGGGTGCTTGGAATCAATCCTGCTTAAGATCTGGTTTCAAATTGTCCAATGTGTGGGAAAAAAAGTGGTAATTTATTCCTTATGGTGATATCAGGATGGGAACATCAGAGACTGCATGTAATTCACTGGTCTTGCATCAGAGGAGTATTTCAGAGCTTTAAGGAGACCTCACTTGAAATCATACAGCCTTTAATTTATTTTATTTTTTAAATTTTCCATGAATTTACATCTCAGTCTTGGATCTCAAGTCCTTCAGAAACATGTTTTATAGAAGCCAACTGCATAGGCTTTGAAATTAAACTAAATATATGGACTCAGGTTTTGTTGGAGATAGAGCACTGTGTTTAGAAAAGAAGGTAATAGAACATAAATTCCAGATCCCTGGATTGCAGGAGTATGACACAGTGGCATTTTAAAAATGCTTGGCAGTGTGCTGTACAAGAGGAATGTATTCATTTTACTATTGTGAATTACTTTTTCAGTATGTGTAAAAATCCAAAGTACATAAATTTGATATGAAAAATGATATTGATGTTAGTATTTTTAAGGAAAAAAAATCTGTGGGTGTAGTCTAACAAACAGGCCCACAGAAATAGGATTCAGAAAATTGAAGTTAATTTCTTGGCTTTGCTAATAGTAAATGAGTGCTCTGGCATGCCATTTCGTTTCTTTTTGCCTCCATTTCCCTATCTGGAAATTGGAAATAAGGATTCTCACCTCTTTGTACAGAGCCACTGATGAAGAACGTCAGGTAGGAATAAGGGTGAAAGTAAAGCTTGTGTTGTTCATGTTTCATTGCAGTGAACTAGGAAGCAGCCTTGTGTTGTTAATTTCATTGTGTTATTTGTATTTTTGTCCCACTGACTGATGTGCACGTGGCAGAAGGAAAAGAGCAGCTACATGTATGCTCCTCAACTGGAGAAGGAAGGATGTTGACTACAACACCAGCACACTTGACTTTTTCTGGCAAAGCTACACATTGAGTGCGGTTCTGACAGTCCTGAGACACTCGTTCAGCATGAGTTTTACCACATTTAAAGACTTAAATAAACACCCAAAACCTGCTGTTCCATAGTAGCTTGGGATATATTAAAATTAGTTGTTCTTTGGCCTTTCTGATACTCAGGATGAGACAAGGTTGGCTTGAAGACTCCAAGATGCTTAGAAAGGTCTTGAGCAGGAGGAAATACTGTGTGCATCCTAATCCGTGAGCCTTAGGGTGGCAGATCATTTTGGAAGGAGAAATATTGAAAAGTCACACTAGTATTTAAGTGGAAAAATATTTCCAATAACCCGAAGTGGTTTTTTTTAGGAGATCTCCAGCAAGTCATTAGTTTCCTGTCCTCATACTTAGTCTTGGCAAGGAAACTTTTTTGTTGGGAGATGTGTTATTATGGCAGCAATGGAATTGCTTTGAGAAGCATCCAAAAACAATCTCAAAAGCTGTACAGAAAAATGCTCAGTTCTCTGGACACAATAAGACTGGCGTTTTCTAATTCTTTAACCATGTTAAGACTTACCTGTCTTGTGGGCTGCCGTGTCACGGGGTGAACCCCTTTGTTCTGGTCACACGAGGAAGTGTGCGTGTTTCCTGAGGACACACTGCACTGTCAGACAGGCCATGGGAGCACAAAAGGAGTGAAAAGTCAGAGGTAATAAATATATCGAGTTCTTAGATTTTGAAATATTTATATGATTTTTTTTCCTACCTTCAGTATTAAGTCTGTTCTTACTTATCCTGTGAATACACCAACTTCTTGTTGTATGTTGTTTTGTCTGGGGTAAAGTTTATTTTCTTTATGCTGGTATGGGAGTGTGTTTTGGATTTGTGCTGAAAACAGTCTTGATAATATGGAGATGTTTTCATTATTACTGAGCAGAGTTTACACAGTATAAGGTCTTTTCTGCTCCTCGCCTCACACCACCAGTGAACAGGCTGGGGGTGCACCAAAACTTGGGGACACAGCCAGGACAGCTGACCCCAACTGACCACAGGAATATTTCATGTCTTATGGCATCATGCTCTGCACATAAAGCTGTGGGAGGAGAAGGAAGGGGAGACATTTAGAGCAGTGTTCATCTTCCCAAGTGGCCATTACACACAGCAGAGCCCTGCTCTCCTGGAGATGCCTGAACACCTGCCTGCCCATGAGAGGCAGTGAATCAATCCCTTGTTTAGCTTTGCTTGTGCGAGTGGCTTTTGCTTTCCCTATTAAACTGTCTTTATTGCAATCCCTGAGTTTTCTCATGTATCCTCTTCTGATTCTCCCCCACATCCCATCAGGAAGGGAGTGAGTGAGTGGCTGCATGGGGCTGAGTTGCCAGTTAGGGTTAAACCATGGCAGTCCTCTTTGGCACCCAATGTGGGGCTCAAAGGGTTTGAGATAACAGATTGACCAGAGCCTATTAGGAGGGATTTATATCTGTTAATGGTTGTGGGTCATGATATTGATTCATCTGTTCTTGATATTAGTTTATCTGATCTGCACCATGCGCTTTTTTTTCACTGTACGTGTTAAAGATTGGTGCTGGCTTTTCAGTTTGCTGGGCTCTGTAGTCATTAGGGATGTTTTGCCTGGGAGATTTGTTGTTAAAACACTGACCTAAGCTTAATCTGGTATTTGGGCTCTGTACTGAAGCCACTGCTCTGCTCTGGGTACCATCTCATGCAGACAAGTAGGAATTATCATTCTCCGAGAAGTTGTTTTTTTCTTTTGTGGAAGGATTACAGAATGGCACCTTTGCTACCTTTCTCTGTGATGTTTTCTCCCTCCTTACAAGACCCTCTCAGTACCTTGAACACCTTGGGCAGTTAAAATACTTCCATTGGTATTTCTTAGGATTAATGCTTTGGTTCTGTCTAAGGTTAATGAGCCATTGAGGAATATGGCCCAGGCTTCACGAGGGGATGGCAATGGGTGGCACAGAATGTGGGAGAATATGGGCAGGTGTCTAGAGAATTTCTTACCTGCAGTGGTCTGGAACTTTATTCCTGAACAATTACGGGATCCTAATGAAGTGATAGAATGCTTGGGAAAAAAAAGTGCTGTGGCTATTCCAAGGAGGCACAACTTAGAATCATAGAATTCTTAATGCTGGAAAAGACTTTTAAGATCATCAAGTACAGCCATTACCCTAGCACTGCCAACATGTTCACTGCTAACCCATGTCCCCAAGTGTCACATCCACATGTTTTCTGAACATTTCCAGGGATGGTGAAACTTTTTGCACTGTGCTGGGCCCTGGCCAGCACCTACCAAACACTGCTCCATATTATGCAGTCTCTCCAGGGGTCTGCAATAACAAAAACATCTCTGTAGTATCAACACTATTTCCAGCACAAATCTCAAACACAGTTCCATACCAGCCACTATGAAGAAAATTAACTCTTATCACAGCCAAAACCAGCGCAGCATGATTAAGTTCCTAAATACAGGCAGTCAGAATGAGAAGGTGTTTTTGTAGTTACGAGGCAGAGAGCTGTATTTGGTCACAAAGAGCTGTGTTCAGTTTGCATCTCTGCCCCAGGCATCCCAAGTGATCCTGGTCAAATCACTCTGTCTCTGCGTCTTGCTCTTTTTTTTTGTAAGGACTAGGATTTCAGACAGTTTCTCCTAGAGATAGCTGTGACCTCTCTGTTGGTTTCCAGCTGTCACGGTCTGGAGTGGGCTTTATCCAAGTTTATTTTGTGATACCTAGGACAGTATTGCTCCTATTTTGTTCGAGCCTACCTTCTAAACCTTGTAATAGTGCCATTAGAGGAAAATGTCCTCTATTGGGAGAAACGCTGCCTAAAGCATGAGGCAAATACTGCCTTTGCCAGTGCACCTGGCAGTAACAATAGACTGTGAACTACAAAGGATGACATACTGCAATTAATTTGTGAATGAGCTATTCAAGATACTCTCTAAGTGATTGGGGATGGTTTTGATATCTTTGTATCTTTTAGTGTCAAAAGGGATCGGTTTAGAATTGGGCTTAGAACAGTTAAAGGGGCAATGACGGGGCTATGCTCCTGTTGGCAAAACTTACTCTAATTTGCAGTCATCTGTGTCCGGTCCTTCTCAAGCCATCCACAGGGACTCCTATGCCGAGCGCACTGGGCTTATTAGTCTGTCACATGTTGCCATGCCCTGGGTGACTGTCCATAAGCAGTCACAGCAGAGGTGGGCACTGTGCCATGCAGGCATCGCAGCACAGTCACAGGCAAGTGCTCTGTCGGTGCCGAGGAATCAAATAAATTACAATAACTAAAGTTTTCACTTTGTTCCTAAAAATCACTTTTCGCATAACTAATTGTGTGCGGTGAGGAGCTGGCCCTTCTCCTTGTTTCAGTCTGATAAATTGCCACAAGGTAAAATAAAATAGATCACTAACCAGGCATTGCTCTTCCAGGGTGTCATGGGGATGTAATGCGGTTGCAAATGGGGAGGGCAGGTGGTCCAGACAGCTGCAAATAGAAAGGTGTCACAAGCCAGTCTTCTATTAAGAAGTGATGCAATTATGAAATGGTTTGAGGACCTCTATATTAACCCATAAAACAACAGACACTCTCATAGGGAATTGCCTTCTCACTGACTTTTGCCTGCTGAGCTGCATTTTCCACCCTCGGTAGAGGCATCTCTTTTGTAATGCATTTCTGTGTATTCCTGTCTGTGACAGTGAACCTTGTCATCTGCTGTGAGAAAAGTAGTAGAAAGACTGAAATGGGATGAAGTTAAAAAGAAAAAGAAAAGGTTTTCAGTAATTTCAAGGCACAAAAATGATGAGTAGAGACTGGAACTGGCAGTGGTCAAACAAACCATAGATAAAGTCTTCTAAGCCAGCCTGGGAATATCGACTTGTGCTGAAATGTTTTCTCTCGGGTGTAGGTTCAGGCAGAGGAAGCTGGGTAAGTCCATTAGCATTGCCTTGGATGGTCCAGCAGCTGAGCTGCTGCACGGCTCTTCCACGAGGACTTGGTTTTCCAGGACAGCGTTGTGGCTGCTGAGGGCATCGGCCCTGTGCTTGTCAGTGCGGAGCAGACAAAGCAAATACAGCGGGGCTTGAATCCTGATTGAGGCAGGAGAGGTCTCATGAATGGGGAACCGATTGGGGTTGATAAAGTTTCATCAGAAAGATTTAATTCCTGGCTCTGGCACAGCGCTAGGGAGAGACTCTAAGCTGGCCAAATCCCGTGTCTCTGTTTCTTATCCAGCTGAACAAGACAGTGACACTTGTCTTCCCACGGGAAGGCTATTGAGACCTTTGGCTGAAAGTCATCCTGCAAAGCATGGGTGTGAAACTGCTCATGTGCTGATATGTGAAGTTGGCTGTTTGGCCCTGAGCCAGACGTGCACATAAGTCCCTTTGGAGGCAGCAGGACTTAAACATATGCTGGAGTTTAAGCATGTGCTGAAATGCTTTGTAAATGCAGGTCTTTGTGACTAATGATACTTATGTGGTGGGATGATTATGATCATGATCTTGGATATTTCTGAGAATGCTTTGTCTTTCCCATTAAAAAAAAAAAAGTTTCTGTGGCTCTACACTTATTACAATGGTATTTTAATGAAGGGGGTTTTTGTATTTATAGTAAAGGCACGGCTTGTAGGGGCTTAGGCTTTTATAGGTCTTCTTGAAGGGAGAAAGGTAAAGGGGAAGAAGAAATCTAATTGAAACACTATCTGTTTGGGGGCTGAAAAGGAACCATTGCATTGCATAATAAGCAAAACTCACTCAGAAAAAAAGAACTTACTGATATTACTAGGAGGAGGTTAAAAAGTTGATTATAGAAGCTGAGCTTTATAAATAAGAGCGAATTCTAAGCCAAGGTCTCTGAAATGCCAATTACAGTCACTTAAGTACATGGGGGCAAGCTGGGCTTTAGCTGGGAGAGTTAATGAGCAATTTCATAACGTGCTATATATCACTTTAAGAAGACATGATAAATTGCCTCTAATGGTATTGTGTGTATAAATGGGAGCTGGTTTTGCTCTGTGTTCAGTTCTGGTGATTGGGTGGTACACCTGGAAAGACTTGTATTTTAATGGGCCCTTTTTAGCACTTTTGCACCTCGTATGTTCTGGATTACGTATGATTGATGGCCTTGAATGTAAGGGAAGGAAAGATATGTAGATCTTAATGCTTTTAAACCATTTGTTTTCCAGTCTCTCTAAAAGGCTTCTCTGTTTTCTGGGTAATGGTTTATACTTCTCAAGTAAACAGAGGTACGGTTCTGGGACTTTGGCTTTTAACACTATAAATCCAGTGGGTTTTTATAGGAGGGTCATTCAGTTTACAGTGCACTTAAAAAAAGATAGCTGTTTTCATACTAGTCATTAAAGACAAATAAGTAGGTGGTTTGGTAGATAATTTGATGCATGAAGTAGATTTTTAAGAAATACAAAACCAGAGTTTGCCGGGCATTCATTTAGTTCACATTTTTTACTCACATATGATGAGTAAGATCTCTTTCTGCCCTGGGTCACATGAATGTCTTCACAGTCAGAACCTTTCTGACTCCCCCCTTCTCTGGCTGGACCCCATCTATGCTTACTTTGCCCAAAGGGGTTGCTGTTGTTGAGCAGCATTAAATCATTCTCCTCTCCCCCCTCTGCCCTAGGGAGAGACAGACCCAAACTGGAAACCAAACCCAGGCTTTCCATGTGGGAATGCAGCCGTTGGCTGCGGGCTGGCCTGGCTGTGGGGTTTCTTCTGTGCCCTCCACAGGGATGGGAAGAGAGGACTCCGAGATTAGTTAGCACTGATTTCTAGGCAGGATTAGTGTTAAGCTGTTGCCTGTTTTCAAGCATCCGCACGAGTTTAAAGCCCGGCAAATCTCCTGCATGTTTCTTGTGTGTGCAAAATCTGGTTCTTTTGAAAGGAAAGCTCTTAACGCTGGCTGGAGCAGAACATGGTGCCAAAGTGCTGGGGTGGGCATCTCCTGCAGCTCCTTCCACGGGAAGGTCCTGAGACCTTTTGCCCTTCAAATCCTTAGGCAGATTTCGAGCTGTGTTAGCAGAAGTACAAGCTAACTTATACTGCCGTGTAGTTTTATTAATACTGTGGTGTTGAAAGGCAAGTGCATTAAGCCCTGCTGCCCCATGCTTTAATATATTTTTAATTACCACTCTTTCCCTGTGCTTTATCATTAGTACCTGAATCTTTCAATTTGTGTCTTTTTCAGACTTCTGTTGATCCCCAGCATTATCTGTAAAGCGGTGCCCCCTCTTAGCTGGATTGCTGGTTTCTATTTGTCGAATGAAACAAGAAACAAGTAAATCATGTGGCATTTCTTACCTGTGCTGCTGTTTGTTGGCCTAGGACTGAAAGTGCACAGATGAGATGTAAAGATCAGGGCTTCCATCACTGTCTTAAGCATTTAATGTATGTGTTGCTCAGGAGCTGGACTGATGTGCTGTAGAATAATAAAGCATAGCTTAACCTGTATTTCTCAGTTTCATGTCCTTGCATCTTTCACTGTCAAGCGGAAAGTTCAGCTGGGGAAAGCGATCAGATGACTTTACAGTGC
This sequence comes from Mohoua ochrocephala, assembly GCA_013398855.1. Lineage (NCBI taxonomy): Eukaryota > Metazoa > Chordata > Aves > Passeriformes > Acanthizidae > Mohoua > Mohoua ochrocephala. Next base: position 38,766 of record VZTA01004176.1, read on the forward strand.
TTTTGCATTTTAAATGCTTGCTTGTTAAAACTAAATTTCTGACTAACTGCACTAAGGTAATTTGCACCTACCTCCAACAGCTTCTTATATTTAGTTCCCATTCTTTGCAGGTATTTAATAAAAAATTAATAAGATGAGGCTGCTGAGTGTTAGATATGGTGGGTCAGGGTCATGGAGGCATGTGGGTGTCCAGTGAGTGCCACCAGGAGTTACATGCCTCTGCAGCATCGTGACCTGATCCCACAGCACAAACCCACCTTAGAGGCAGCCCCTGTTCCCAATATTAACAATGACACCAGGCAAGAGGGAGAAATGATGAGCCCTGTGTTATGAAGGACATAATTAAATGACTTTCTCAGATGTGTGTCGGAGCAAGGAGCAAAACCCAGTTCTCCAAATCCAGAGGCAGCACTGTGAGCACAAGACCAGCTTTTCTGGTGGCAGAGGGAAGCTGGGTTTTGTGCCGACTTGTGAAATTATTTGTTGAAAACATATTTTCAGCTACCATGTGTGTATAGAGTCTGTATTAATTTGAAACTGAGGTTACTAAACCACTAGAGTCACATGAATAGAAGTTAAGGTGTGCAGAGGATGTACTCTACCCGTTTTTTGCTTTCATGATATTTATATTTCAAGCGCAATTCTACTACCTGCCTGTGTTTAACTGCGAAGTATAGGTGCCCAACTTAACTTTCTACTGTAGTACAAAGCAATTAAATGCTTGGAGAAATGCAAAAGAGGAAAAGAAAGTTAACTTTTGGAGCTTGATAGCTTACATTTGATAAAAAAAGTTGTTACTATTGATAATGCTTTGGAAATAAAAGGCAAATTTGTTACTTCAAGGTTAAAATATTCCTGTTGCATAAGACAGCGCAGCTGGGGTTTCTCTAGTATATCTTTTTTTTTTTCATGTTTCTTAGTAAGCTGATGCAATGGAGGAATATTTTTCTGCAAATTAAATTATGTCAGTTCTTTGTAATATAGATAGTGATCATTGCAAAAGTAAAAAAATTAAAAATTGCTACAATGAAAACTTAATTAAAAAAAGGTCTGCAGAGTACTCTTAACTGAGACAAAAAATGTTGCCCAGCCCTTTTTGTGTGCAAAAAGGTTTCCTTTCATGAAAAATAATGGAGATGTGAAGAAGCAAATAGTGGAAGTGCATTTGAAATACCAGTTATTGTCTCTTGGGCTGTCTTGGGGAATTTCGTTTGGTTGGTTTTGTGGGGATTTGAGACTTCACTCGAGTACTACTACTTCTTTAATGAAAACGGTTGCAAAAATGGACAATAAATTTTGTTCTTAATATTGTTCTTTAAATACTCATGTTGACTTTATTAGGTAAAAAGCTGGGTCAAAATGATTTTGAACAATCTAAACTCTCTCAATATAAATATTGTAAATGATAGATGCTTTGGTCAAATGTTCATACTTGCTGTAGTCATATTCGACAGTGTAGCTGATTATGTGATACCTGGCACTTAAATCCTGCTTGTGGACTTTTTAGTGCAAAAATTCTCCTTTATCCTACCCCAAGTATTTTGAGACCAACATGCTTGCGCCTTTTTTCAAAATAATGTATCTAACCTATCTAGTATTTAGGTAGGATTTCTCATTTGCTTATGGCAATTTATCCTCAGCATCCCTGTGTTCAGGGATGTTGTTACTGTTATCTCAGTTAAGGTTTGAGCACAGTTTGGATGTTGCCTGTCCCAGATTTCATAGGCACTCATGAGCATCCTCTGCCTGCCCAAAAACCTTCATGTGGAAAATAGGATAATGGTCGCCTTTATGGTCTTGAACCTCAACCTCGTGAGTCCAGAAGAGACTGACAGTGTGTAAGGAGGGCTGTGAAACGTCAGGCTGATGTGGGCTTGATGTTTGCTCGGAGCCCAGCAGCGTGGGCTGCTGAAGATCAGGTAAAAGCAATCCAGAGTGACCTCCCCAGGGTCAGGCTGTGCCTTGCCTCCAGAGACAGGAACTGAACCCAGCTCTCTCAAGTGTCTCAACTGCACTAAGTAAATCGGTTATTTTTTTCAATAATATGTTTAAACACGTACTCTGTACCACAGTTAAGCGCAGTGAGAAATCTTACCTCTTTAGGAAAAAAAAAAAAAAGCCTAGGAACTAGCTTAGGAAGGGGAAAGAAGCTAGACAGACAACTTGCAACCCAGCCCTCATATGAAAGTTGCCCCAGGCAATTTTGTTATGTCCAGGGAAGCATATGATATTCATTGCATGGGCCCATCAGTAATGCTGACTCTTTGGGAACCTGTCTTATGTTGTTTCCACTTGGGACAGGTTAGCTAGAAAATTGATCCAATTTTATTAGAGAGTCATTTTCTTTGCTGTCTGGCAGTGGTCTCTGAAAAGATGTTTTGGCTTTTTAACACTTGGTGATTGCTCTAATAGGTTCTCAGAAGTCCGATGCCTAAACTGAGTCTCACACACAAAACTACCTTTTTTTTTTGACACTATGGACAGCTTAAAATAGAACTCAAAGAATCAACCCCCGTTTATGCTGCAGGTGGAACCACTGTTTTTAGTCACATCCCTTTAGTTAAACATAAAATACATTTACATTTACAGAGAGTTAATTAGACACCCTTTTTTAAAATATACATTTACGTGTAAACAAATGGTGAAATTTAGTGTATGGTTCACGATTTCTCACAGTTGGCCACTTTGCTGAGCCTTTGATGCAATCACCCTTTTCAGTGGTAGCAAATATTCTCTTATTCTCAGTGCTTTCTCTGCCTGGATGAGATCTGTCTTGCATCCAGACTAAACAAGTTTTGAACAAAAAATAAAAATAAAAAAAAAAGAAAAAAAAGAAATCCCGCCACTCTTCTAGTTTGGGGGAGTAAGGCCTGTGTGTAATAAAGAAGCAACTTTATTTTGCTTAAAGGTTTTTTTGAAAATTCCCACTTAGCCGCCTATTGATCAAAGGATAGTGGTTTAGTCAGTCTGATGGCTTAGAGGGATAAGATCTGTGAGAAAGAATCTTGCCTCTGACTGACTTTATTGTGTAGGCAGTAGGGGATTCCTTCTAGTGGGTTCAAAAAAAAAAAAAAGAAACATAAAATTTGTCTTTTAGAGAAGCGATAGTGAGAAACAGATTTTAGGACAGAACAGGTAAGAGGTGGAGATTGGAGATTGTAAAAACATCCTCGGAACATGTTTCTTTAAAATTATCTGCCAACAAACCTTTGTAACAGCAACCTGATATTCCCCCAGCCCAGCAGCTGGGGCCAGGTGTTCATTAGTGATGTGAGCAGAGGCCACCGTCCGTGGGGTGACGTCAGGATGGAGCCCAGGCTGAGATCCCTGTTAGGATGTGCCGTGGGTTCCTGGGAAAGCTCCGGTCTAGGGGGAAATCTTGCAGCCGGTAGCTGTTTATCCTGGTGGTTCAGCAGGATGGGGGAAATGCCCAGGACAGTGTGAAGGGAATGGACAGGATGCTCTGTGCCTGCTACGGATGTGCTGAGCAGAGCACGGGAGGGATGTGCTGAGCAGAGAGCCTTGACATGTTCTTCCAGTCACCCATGGGACCCACGGGGGATTAATGAACAAAAAAGGAAAAGTAAGGATGGTATTCCTTAACACAGGTGCCCTTGCCCACTGACTGCTCTTTTAGGTTGACTTAGGTTGCAAATTCAGGGCTCAGATCCCTGTTGCAAAGCTTTGTGCTGAGCTCTGGCTTATGGTCTACCTTAAATAATGACAAAGGGGTGTGGTTTCATTTTGATTAACTAATTAAATAAATTTAAATGAGATTCAAACAGATTGCACATTTTTAGCTTCAAGTTTTTGCACCAGTTGAACTTGGAACTAATTTTTGATAACAAAAGGCAGCATCTTGATTTTCGGAAACCTCCTTGGGGAATGGTTTTAGAACTGTCTTTTCTGCCTTAAGTCTCTCTCTGGCTGCATGGAAATCTGGAAAAGATCCTGCAGATGCGTGAGGTTTCACTCCTTTTCAAAAATTCTTACATTTTTCGCTCTCAGTTTGAGATTGGCTCTAGAGGAAATTGAAATCAATTTTTGATCCACAGTACTTGGGACGTGGCAAAGATTCTGTATCATATAAAGTGCCTCATCAGATGCTACACTCCTTTCTCCAAGACTTATGTTTCTACACAGCATGTCTGAACAAATTAATTTGTAAAGGTGATGGGCCAGCATTTTGAGCCACTGTGTGTCCCTGAGTCTTCCTCCCTTGTACTGGGGAGGTGGCACCTGAGCACAGCTCAGGATGACCCGGAGACAGACAGTGCTCTGCCTGAGCAAGGCAGGTTCAGGGGAAGCTCTGGCTGCAGCTCCCCAAGGGACTGTGCTGAAGTTATTCTGAAGTGTAAAATTATGCTTGAACCTGCTTTATAATAATCATGTCCTGAAATAATTTGAATTAACACTGTTTTAAAGAGTTGAGCATTATAATTTGTATTTACCACAGAAGTCTTTTCCCTCTTGCAAATTATGCTAAATGTTTCCCAGGTTGCAGGACACATTGGTGATGTTATTTTCTTGGTTTGTTTTAATTACTGTCTCAAAGCATAGAACATGCACATCACCTCCCATAATTCAAGATATGTCGTTAGCAGGTGTTTAGCTAAATTTCCATCTTTGGTTGGTTGACGTTTTTTGGTTTGTTCTGTTTTTAAGCATAAGGAAAGCTATAATGCATGTGGGCATTATAATCACTGTCTATTTGTCCTTTCTGTCTACCACCTCCCTTCAACCCTCTGAATATTCTTAATCTATTTTACGAAAGAGTCCAGCACTTTACTTGCCCTTGAGCGTGTAGCATACCTTCACAGTAAAGGTGTCTGAATGACTCTGTGGAGATCCTTTCTGTGACTTCTCTTTTGCAATCCCATCTGCACTCTCACAGAACATGGCCAGAAATGGAAAATTGCAGCAGTGTGGTGGTGACCTGCAGCTTCTGTGTGGTACAGAGCCGGTCAGAGTGGGCTATAAAACAAGAATTTGTGTTTCAGATGGTCCTCCCTCTGTCTTCCTCTTTTGTCAGTTTACTTGGAAATATTAATTTGTGTGCATCAAGACAATGCAACACTGTAGGCAGGGCTTCTAGTCGGTCTTGTGTGCCAGTCAGCACCAGAATTTTAGCTTTTTATTCCTCTAGGCATGCAGCTCACTGTGCAGCATTATTTTCCCACTGCAGTTATCCATTAGCTTAAGACTTTCATAACCCAGGAGGACACTTAAATCTCTCTTCAATCATTATGCCTCTGAACACTTTCCCCTAATGTCTTGGCTTTCTTTTGGAATCTTTTGTCTTACAATTTTTATCCTGCGTTTACCTGCATTGAATTGCATTTGCCATTGTACAAGAATTTTCCTGAGTTGCTGTAACCCTGTTCATTCTTGATGGTTAAGATGGTGCTCTGTGGGGAGACAGAGAGGCAAGTGCTGTGCTCCTCAGCCATCTGTCAGATGCAGAGAATGCTGAATAAGGGGCACCTCAGCTTTCCAAGGGCCCCTGTGCGCATCTCAATTCAATACATGGGGGGATCCCCCAAAGCTTTGGCACCTGAGTGCTGCCGAGCCACACTCGCCTTCATTCTTGTGTCCTGCCAGCACAGACTGTCTCAGTCCTTAGTGAGGGGCCGATTGCTGTGGCAGGAACCAGCCTGGACACAGACAGGTCCAGCAGGAAAGGGAACCAGGGAGGGCACTGCCAGCAGGGCACTGCGAGCAGCCGCACCACGGGGCTCTGCCCTGACTCCCCAGCACAGACGTTGGCCCGAAAACACGTTCAGAAATTGTCATTAAAGTCATGTGGATTTGCTTATGCACAATCTTTTTTTAAAGCAACAAAACAGTTTGTGCTGTCTGCAGGACTCATAGGAGCCAGCTATTTCAGAGTGTTATTTACTCGTGTGATGTTTATCTTCCGCCCACTGGTGGGTGTGAACATCACTGGTTTTAGTGTGCAAAGCAATGACCTAGGACTATTTTTACATCAGGCTTTTTTTTGACCATTTCAGTTTACACAGGCTTGTCTTTTAAGGATATCTCAGACGCAAAGAAACAATGTTGAATAATCTGATGCTTTACAGTTAAGAAGAGGAAATTAAAACACCCCATGTTTTTCGTTTCAGAATTAAGTACTGTGGGAAGTAACCAATGAATGTGGCTATTTAAGGCATAAAGTATGAATGATTTCAAGTCTTTCATGCCAATCACTTTTCTTTCCCATTTTTGATTAATGAGGCAAAGTAAAAATAGAATAAACCTGGCATTTTATATCAGGGATGAATTAAATGAAAACCTAACAATTCAGAGTAGCCTACTCATCTCTCTGTAAGTGTGAATATTACATGACGTATTGTTTATATGTATCATCCTTTTCCTATGATTTATTTTTAATTGTTTAGCTTGAAATTATTTTCTTCTTCTTCTCCCCTCAGCCAGGTAAGGGTTCCTATTGACTCTAATTTGCTGATAAAGGTGATTCACCTAGTTAAAACCTAAAATTCTTGCACAGCCACGCCTTTATCTTCTTAGATGAATGGGATTTTATTTGAGTTTATTTTTTTATTAAAAAGTAAATCGGTACTCATTAAAAGCTTATTTACTTCCTGACCCCTTATTTGAAGGGCATATGACTGTGAGATCTTTAAATATACAAGTGTCCTAAGAAACTTAAATGCTGTGCATAAGGATAAAGACATCCTTAGCTAATATGACTTTGCCTCTGCCCTGCAGAGTAGAAAGTCAGAATCGAGTTCTTTGTCTGGTGGAGCACTGGCAGCCAGCCTCGAGATTGGAAAGATGTGCTTGCTGAGTGAAAGTTCCTTGTGTATTGTGCTGTTTACCTAAGGGTTATATCCAAGACACTCTCTGAACAGCTTGGCTGATTATTGAAAAATGCCTTATAGTAACTTCCAGCCTAAGTGATCGATATAAGTGCACAGCTTTACATGGGAAGGAGGGAGCTATTTAAACATTGAGAGCCTCCGGGATAACTGCGAATGAAAAAATAATGCAGAACAAATATGTTGAAGGGTTCAAGAGAGAAGACTATCTTGTCTCTGTGCAGGGGGAAAAAAAAAAAAGTTGTTAAATTGCAGCAGAAAAATCATTTGAATTCACTATTAATAAAGTGAAGGTGGATTTTTCCCTAGGCCAAAAAGAGTGTGGGGGAAATCAAACCCAACAAAATGTAGTGCTCTTTAATGTAGAGAGAAGGTAAGAATCATCTAAACACATCCTCCCATAGAAAGCTTGCCTTCACTGCAAGTCTCTGAGCTGTTCTCTGGTCTGTGGTCTGTACTAAGCTCCTGCCCCTGCAGCTCTGGGCCCCAGCTTGGGCTGCTCTCCCTCCCAAGCAGGCAAAATTCAAAGCTACTAACTTCTGTACCAGCAACACTAGAAAAAGAAAACCTCACTTCTTTCCACATCTTAGAAGAACATGGAAGAATGTGGAGTGGAAGGTTCCCAGCACCTGAGAATAATGCTTTTTTCCCCCATCTCGAACATGGAATAATTACAAGCTAAATGTTCCAATGTTCTTATCCTAAGGAACTGCTAGTCAGGAGATACACCTTTGTCACTAATTTATTCTGACTTTTGGAAGAACCGTAACATTCCCACGTCTCCATTCCCGGTCTGTAAATGACAAGTCTTTGTCAGTTCATAATGAAATCATCAGGCTCCAGTGTTGTATTCACCTGATGGTTGGCGAGATAGAGGAGGACACAAGAGGAGCTGGTGGGAAAAGCCTGACAGGAGGACAATAGCAGAAGGGAAAAAATGGGATTGTGTCATGAAAAATGGGAAATAGGTTGATTTCTTTCACAGAGTAAGAAGGAAGATGAAAACTTAATTTCTAATAGAGGGGCATGGGAAACAGACTGGCTTGCTGAAAGATCTTTGGACACTTGGAGTGAAAATTGTGATATGCCTGTAAAGCCTTGTGGGGAAAAATCCATCCTGGCACGTGTGGTTAAAACAATGTGGCCAGAAGAGGCTTCAAGTAAAGAGCCAAAAAGGATGGAAACGGGATAGATTCCTCTAGTAGGTCAGTTGGTGTTAGCTTCCAAAATTTAAAGAAGTTTGGAGTACTTGGCATCCTTTTTTATCAGTTGTTTGGCACGTGTGTGTTAAGGAGCAGACTGAACTTCCATCTGTGCTGAGGGCAGGATGGAAAAGTCATCAATGTGTAACTCACTGTTGCTTTAACTGTTTTCTGCTCTATTTCAGCTGGTTTTGTGGCTGACGGGAGATTACTGGGGAAGAAGTGATGACTCTTCATATGAATGCTTTTAAAATATAATTCCAATATAACATTGCTCACTGTGCTGTGCAGAAATTGCACTTTTTTAGGAAAGGTGGAGCTCTAAGAACAGTCATGGAACGTGTCTGACTGTTGTACCGCGATGCAGGAGTTCTTCGGGGCCCGGGAAGGGGTGGATCCAGTTCCTGACTTCACTAACCATCAACACGGACTGCTGCCCCTGACTTGGGAAACATATTTTAGGAAGTCTCACAAGTGCAGCACAGAACTGTAATTTTGCTTTGTGACTCATGCTGAGATACAGTCCTTGCGTGTCATTTTGTCTGGGCACCTAATAAAGCTCAGGCCACACCTGTTTATGGATGCAGCAAAATGGCAGGGAGCTTATTTTTGTACCATTGATTCTGATGAATGCCACTTATAATCAACACCTCCATGAGGAACTGGCTTGTGTGCAGAAATGCTCTTTAATTGAAGGGTGCACTTCAGCAGCACAACGTGGTCCCAGCGTGTTTATCTCATGAAAGCCAGAACCATTACAGTTATAGACTACCAAATGCTTTGGATGGGTCATATTTATGTTATGACTTCTGTGATCATATATATATATATAGATGACTTTCAAGATCGTTCTTGTTTGTGCAAAGTGAAATGTGGTCACTTTAGAATGACAGAATTAATTCTGTGTAGGGACCATATGACAATTTTGGGGAGCATTCCTGCCCTATAGAACACACAGGTCACCACGCTTTTCTGGTGAGGCAGAGAAATGACTTGTAAGAAGCTGTTAGGTTAATTACTGTTTAGAAAAGGGTATTAAATTCTAAGAAGTGTGCAGCACTCTGTTGACAGAATGATGGTTGCTGACAGATTAAAACAACAAAAATATTTTGGAAATGATCCCTCTCCCCATTTTTTAAATAACACAGCAAATTAGACCTGTGAATTTTGACAATGGCTTTTGAGCTGGCGAAATTGAAATGTGCATCAAAATCGAGCTGCATTTTAATGTGTCAGTTTAAATTAAAAATTAACCATTTAAAAAAATCAGTGACAGAGATCTATGGGATGGTCACTTCTTTTTGTTCCCAGGTTGTAACATGGAGCTTAGAGGGTGCTTGCAGCCTGTTTTGCCCAGAGCACCTTGTTTTCAAACTGAGCTGTCCTCAATTAGATCAGCATCACGTTTTTAGTGCCCAGTGCTCACAAATGCATCTTCAGACCTCTATTTACTCAATTACTGTTGTCAGCATTTTTGTCTAAACATTTTGGTTTGTTTTCTGGCAGAACAGTTTCCCTCCCAGCCACCCCACAGCAGCAGAGGTACGTGGAGTGCTTGCAGAACGCGCCGTGTGTGCACGCGGCCCATCATGGCCAACACAGAGCTTATGGTCATCAATCATTCGATTGTTCTTTAAACACTGTTTTAACAGGCATTCGTTGTATAAATGGATCAGGTTATTGACCTTTGCCAGCAATTGCCTGCTACGTGTCATCATGGCTTAATGACATTATCAAGGAACATATTCTGTATTGTAGATACTTTAAAGGGCTCTTGCATTGTCTCTCGCTAGGACACATGGCTGGCTAAAGTATCTTGAATTAGCAAGTTATTTGATGTCATTATTAAAATATGCAGAGCATTTCCAGCTACTTATGGAATAGGAGGGTGAAATACTTCTCTTTTCTACAAAAGCAAAGCCCAGGGAGAAGAGTTATTTGTCATATCGGAATACTTGTTTTGAAATCCTGCTTCTTTTTTCCTTTACAATTTAATCTTCTACCTAGAATAGAGTGGTGCAGACCTTTGAATATCCTTTGAAAATTGTTTGACTGGTCTGCAGAGCTCCAGCTGCAACTCCTCAATTTCTAGGAATACTATAGATCTAATTGGCACTATTAAATCATTACAGCACATAATAGATGGAACTTCTGACTAAATCAACTATGTTGTTAATGATGATAAGAGTTTTTAAATTAGAATGGATACAGCATTCTTTATTTATTTCTATGATGTGGGAAGGTTGTTAACTGTAATGGCTGATCAATTTAAATGCGGGAAAGTAACCAGTATTCTATAAATTCTCTCTTCTGGTTAAAATTTAAGGTGGTACTGAGTTTTCAAATTACAAATTGTGAAGCTAAACTATTAATTGACTCTTTGTAAGTTTTTTCCAGTGTACAGATCTACAGTGGCTTCCGTGGCTCCTCGTGTCCCGGTCTTAAAGCTGGTTTTCTGTCCAGTAGAAAGAATACACATATCACACAAACTGGACACTCTTGTAATTCTATTTTTTCCTTGACTGTTGCATTAAAATTCAGATTCTGCATGAATCAGAGGGTTCTTAAAAGCTTAAAAATTGGTATTAATCAGTAAATCTTCATGCCATTGCTAGAAAATAATTAAGTAGCATTACTTTCATTTTATAGTGGAGAGAGACTCAGGCATGTTGGCAGCCTAGATATGGCCAAAATTCAGATGTTACCCTTCTGTTCTGTGGTCATTCCTCTTTTAATCCAGAAAGACCTTTTCTTGTACAATATAAGGATCTTGCTGTTGTAATAATTAGTCCAACATGGTCTTGGTCTTTGGTTTTCACCCACTGGTTGCCTGAGACCCTGTTCTTCAATATCCCAGATTCACTCCTCACATTGTGTTCATGTTCCAGTCAGTTCTTTTAACTTTTGTCTTGTTTTTCCGTCCACTGCCATAGCAAAATATCTTCTCGTGTCTTTTAATTTTAATGGTGCTTATTACCAAGTTTTCCTGATGCTTATCAACAGCTTTCCGGTGAAAAGATGGAATATAAAGCACAATTATGGTCTTGTAGAAAAGTGGGAGTAAGGTCAGAATAGTGAATTCTTACCCTTCCTTCTGACTTCTGGTTACATCCTTCTTTTGTCAGCTTCTGAGCTGAAAAAAAATTGGTAATAAGACTTTTTACTCTTGGACATATTGTAGAGATCTCTGTATTAATAGCTATCCCACATTTTCATAGATTTTAAGATTTGGGAGGAGAACAATAAGTATTTGTCAAGGTGTTCTGCACAGAGGCCGTAGAAATTCAATAGTTAATTTTGGAATAGAGAAAGCATTCCTACCACAGACTGTACCAGGTGTAACTTCAAGGAGGTGGGGGAGACAACAAGCAGGTATAAAACTGGTGCAGGGGAGGAGAATCAGGACATAAAAGCCCTATTTGAGAGTTTCTTCTAAGTAAATCTCCTCTCAGCAGTCCCCAGTTCTTTTTCGCCAGGGTTACATTTGATTGCTGGCTTTGACAGCTCACTGCTGGCAGTAGGTTTCAAAAATGTCTAATCCAGCTGGATTGTTCTGTCTTCACATTTCCTTCCTACATCAAGAGTGTATACTATTACCAAAAAAAAAAAAAAAAAAAAAAAAAAAAAGAAAGAAGTANAAAGAAACAAGGCAACAAGGAGACGGAAAAAAACCCGGTTGCTTCCATTATGGGATTTAAGATAAAACAGAAAATATAAACTTAATAATTAAAGCCATGAAGGCTGTGGTGGTGTTTTGTTTTGTTTGGGGGGCAGGAGGAGAGAAAGCAAAAGCTCACAACGCATCCTTAACATCTTCAAGATAGATTCAGAGCTGTGATTCCAGCCCCGAGACCTAACAAACATTGCATACAGAGTGCAGTAAATGCAGTATTCATAAATGTATATGCTCTTTGTGACTTCATGTCAGCAGGGTTCTGTAGACCCTCATTTGTATCAAATAAACTTCAAATGGTAAAGAATACGTGCCAGCCAGGGACGAGCATCACTTTGAATTGTTCCTTGTGTATCGTAGCTGAAATGGGAAACATGGCTGGCTTCCTGTTTGTCAGGAGTGAAAAACAGGCACATCTTCTGTAATTATTAGTAATAGTGTCAATTTAATAAATTATTCACTCATGACAACAAGATTTACATTCTATTTGCTGATAGCTTGTGGGGGATAGTGTTTGCTTTAGGAAGGTAAAACCTGACAGCAATGCAGTGTACATTGTAAATCCCTGTGTCACACCTGCTCTGAAACAGTGAAGACAAAGTGGTGCTAACTTGTTTCTTACTGTACCTTCCTCCTCCCCTGTGGATGATACTCTCATGGGCTCACTAGATTTTCTGCTATTGCTTATCCATCTGGGACTAGACATTTAGAAATTCAGCTAACACAAAGGTTCACGGTTGTGCCTGAGATTTCCATGGACTGTGAAGAAATTATTACGCCTGGTATATCGATGGACAAGAGAAGCCAGTTTCAGAGATTGTAGGAGTGGGATGAGGTGATGAGTTGTTCATGACCAGCTCCTTTCAATCACGGCAGCATGGGAGAAAGTGCAGAAATGCTTGAGTGAAAATTTAACGAGTGAATGATATCTGAGCTGAGAGAGGAATTAATATGCTGATAGCAAATGGGAGAAGTCAGACCATGGAGGGATTGGCTACAGGAGGAATGTAGCTATTGTTTCATGTGCTGAACTGGGGAGAGACAGTGACATGAAAGAAAAAGACCGGTATGATACTAAAAAACAGTGTTTGTAGCAGTGTTCTACATTACTGTTGGTGGTACATAGATTTTTTGTCAAGGCTAGAACAAAAGTACGTGATAATATAAATAAAGGGTGAGAGCCTAGAAGAGGATTTTAGGAAGGGAATGGCTGGGACTAGTCTGTTTCCTATTGAGGTTATGCAGAAAGAATCAGAGAGCTTGCCCAAAAAGCAAGGAATTAAAAAAAAAAAAAGAACTGAGTAAAAAAAGATGTTGAGGCTGGGTAGAAAAGAAGACAATCGTGTTGCATGTCATCAGAATAGATGGTGTGGAGACATGTTGGGGGACAAGGAATTGCTGTGTTGTGTTGGATTTGAGTTGTAGGCTAAGCAGTGAGAGAGATGGGAGAGGAAATGGCAGTGGAGCAGAGAGGGAAATCTGTCCCTTATTAAATAGTAACTGAGTTGGTGCATGAGATTTTCCAGCCATAAATCAACTGCAGATCTGTGGGGAGGAAAGGAACCAAAGCCAGAGCCTTAAACAGCCCTCACAGAGAGGGCAGGATCCTGGGTGCAGAGGGAGGAGGAGAGTTCAAGAGGGGAACCGTGACCAGTCGTGTCAAAGGCACGTGTGAGCTTCCCTCATCCACCAGCTCCTCATCTGGGAAGTTTCCCTATCCCTCCATCCATCCTTGTGTTAAGCTGGAGCAGCTGGCTCCCACCAGCTCAGGAGAAGCAAACCTACACTGGTTTGGGCTGGGATTGTTTTCAAAACACTTCTTATCTCTTCAAATGTCTCTGGGTTAGGGGGTTTCTAAGAGAATCCCCCAAGGCTGTCGTGGTAGTTTGAAGCTGAGCAAGAGGCACCAAAAAATTCTGGTTATTTGCTGTAAGATGTCCTGGGAGCAGCAGCCAAGCAGCATGTGGGCATTTGCTTGTTTCAGTGGAATTCTAGTGGAAACATTATTTACCCCTGTTTTACAGATAGAGTAAATAGGATAAAAGAAATAAGGTGACTTGCCAAAAAATCAAACAAGAGATCTGTGATCAGCTCATAGTCCCTTGCTTGTAAGTACTCTGCTTTATTTCTTTATAATTCAAAAGTAATTAAAGCAACGAAAAGAAATAAAATAGAAATTAAATAAAATAAACCCCAGCACGTCTTCAGCAATTCCTCTGCTAAAACTTGTGATATGGTGTGAAAGAGGTTGAAGCTTTCCTCCTTGATAGTACATTAAATAATTATTAAATTTTTATTTTACCTTAAGTAGGAATAATATTTGATTGTCATTTAAACCAGTTCTTTAGAATCCCATAGTTTTACTCACAATAATCCAAGAACATTTAATAAGTCTTAAAATATTCATAACACACGGAGATCATTACTCTTGAGACCTTTGTACAAAGCAGTGAAGTGTGTTAGACATATGGCAGAAACCTCTTAATTTCTTATTTCTTGCTATGATTATATGAAAGAAAGGAAAATTCTCTGTTCTTTTCCCCATTGCAATCTGCACGCCATTGTTTTATCTGTTGTGGGCCAAAGTCATCTCACACACATGTTCGCTGAAGAACATGGAGTTAATCAGGCTTGAATTCAGCTCAGTAAATATATGCACAGTAAAGATAAATTGTTTCAGTTTTCTGTACAACATTTCAGATAACAAAAAAGAGGAAGTAATTTCTTTCTGTATCCCACATGACGTTAACAGCCCAAACTGTGTTGCGTGACAGATGCCGGTACCTACCTTTTATATTATTGGTAATTATCTAAAGTTGTTAATTGCTGTGGCATTGAGTATTAAGAAAAAAATCAAACCGCAATTGGTATGTCCTGCACTGGAAATGTATCCTAAACATCAGAAGTCCTTGTCACAGTACTTATTGTATGAAGAGAGGATGAACAATTTTGTTTTAATTATATTTCAATGTGATTGTCTAAAGTCAAGTGGAACCTCCATGGATTAAATCTAAAATAAAACTGTGGTTACAGTGTATGGTCATAATCCCCAGATCTGTGGTGTCGAAATGACAGTATAATGAGTAGAAGTTAAAATGTCCTCTGCTTTCAAATCCTCATGGTTGTCATTTGATTAAATAATAGTGCATTCTGTTTGATGTCTTGGCTTTATTATTCAGAAGCACTTCAGTATATGTGTCCTACCTTTGTATTATGTGCTCCTGGCAGCCAGGTATCCATATAGGTTCTTATTTACACACCTGCAACAGATACACTGTACGTTTACCTTGCCTGTGTGCTGCTTGAATATGAAATTTTAATTATTCCTCTTAATTATGGTGCATTCACCAAAAAGAGGGAAATCATTGGTCAGGTACAAAAAGAAACTGCTTGGTATTTGAAGGAATTTGATAATTTTGTTGTAGTTCGTAGCTTGGCAGGTGGTAATAATGCTATGCCAGCACTGTCAAAATATGAAAATTAAAGTGACGATGGGTTTTAATGAAATCCATTTGACAAATATAATTAAGGTGTTTTAATATGAAGCCCTGTAATAAAGACTACCGGTGGACTCCCTGAGGTCCTGACTAATTGTGTAGATTGCTTTTAAGCTTTGAATAGTTTTATTGGATAATGAACTGTTAAGAAGTGTTAGATCTTTCTTAAGCAGAATTTGGTTTGAAAAAGAAGAGGAGAGACAGGCCTGAGGTGTGGCATTTTAAACATAATTAGAAGAGAGATTTAAGTTAACATCTTTGATCTTGCTGTCAGTTTTTGATTAGAGCTGTAAATGCTTTAATCAAGTGCAGTGTAGTCATTACATTTCTAACTGTTTTTAAACTGCGAAATTACTGAGACACTGACATCGGTTTAACACTTCTTGAGAATTTCCAGCAAAGTTATGTTTGTAAACTGGGTGTTTGCATTAAATTGTCATACTGCAATAATTTACCAATTCAGTAGATCATGGGATAATTATATTTTGGGGCTCAAATAATCTAAAACCCACTTATTAGATTAAATATAATGTTCTGTAGTTGAGGACATTGGGCCACTTCAGATTTCATTTTAAAAATAATTTCTAATCTTGTTTTTTTTCAATTAAAATGGTATTCGAACTAGTAGTCATAGTGAAAATGAATATATAAGAAGCTAAGTGCAGTATTTGAATGCCTTCCATAGAAAAATGATTTTTTTAGTGTTGCATACTGTGTTTGACCAACGTGGATTCCTTCACACCCATTTTAGAATCAGGGAAGCAGGCACAAGTGTTTAGCAGGGGTACAGTAGTCTCTGAGCCAGTAATACAATTCTGTTCTCTCAAATTCCTATCTTGCAACATTAAAGATTGCTTGAAGAAATTTCAGAAAGATCAATTTATTAATTTTTTTTACTGGCATCGAAACCAGCACTGAAATGTGAAAATGGCCACGGGCTCAGGTCTGTAACGTCAGCGAGGATGTTGGGCTGGATGGTACCTGCCCATAGGTGGCATGACTTCCATTTCAAATACAGAGCACAGCAGTCCGGGGTCCTTTCCCAGATCTGACCTTGCCTCCCTCTGTTCTTGATCTTTGAGCGTGACAGAAAATCCAGATACTTGTCTCTTTACTGTGTGGGCTACGGACTGTTAGGCATAATGTTTTACTCATGCTTGTCTTCTAGAAATCAAGAAATAAGGTACAGCAAAATAAAACCCTACTAAATTCGTTCTGTCTGCGGCATATAGACCATCCACACAAGTAAACACTGGCAGTGGCCTGCCAGCAAGTCCCACAGATTTGTTAATGACGTCCCACAGCAGAGCACCTGTGCCTTTGGCAGCATGTCCTGCATGCTGACAAGTCTGGCAGACCAGGAGAGAGGGGAGATGTCACCCAAACCTGGGACATCCCCACCGAGACTGCTCAGCTGCCAGCGCTTCTTCACGGCACCTCCAGTGCCCATGTCTGTGCTGGCTGCAGCTCAAGTAGCACCCAAGAGCACAAAGCAGCCTCTCTGGTAACCCTGACCCAAATCCTCGGGGTCCCAAAGACCATGCCCAGTAGCTGGGATGGCTCTTGGAGCACTCCAGGCTGCTGCTTTGGGAGCATCCAAGCAAAAGCTGCAGCCCCATGTAGGAAACTGCTTTGTTCTGGAGCAATTTCTTTTTAGAAATCTCCAGGCCTGCCCTAAGTCAGATCATATAGTGGTAGTCTAACATACAGGTGCCAGAAGTATTGATAAGTGTTGCTGAGTTGCTCCATCAGAAGAAATCACACTTGTCATCTTAGGCACTTACTGAAACATCAGGTTTTTCAACAATTTTTCCCAGCAGGGACGCCTTAGAAACAAATTGTGTCTATATGCTATAAAGGTCCCATGTAAGTCAACCTCTGAAACACCATCTGAGGAGCTTAACTTGATCCTTAAAAGATGAGTCTGCTCTGAGGAGTGCTGTAAAAATTCTATTATGGGATAGTCTGTTTTTCCATCTCAGCAATTTCCAGAAGAAATATCTTTGTTTAACAATTACGAGAGCAGAGAATTTTTAATTTTACGTAGAAATACACATAGCCCTGAAAATTCAGCCAGGATTTTAAAATTAGTCTGGATTCTTTCCCTTTTGTATACCTCCTGATAGCACTGATTTGCCAGGCCATCGAGTATTTTTCATTGTTCCCTCTGAAACCTTGCTGTGGGTTTAGTGAGGTAGTGGTTTTCTCAGCTTTAGTCCGTGTGTAATCAAAGGCAACATTGCAGATGGAAGTAACTAGCACTTAGCTCATGTGTGTGAAAAAGCAGCAGAATCCATAGCTGCATTGGTCCTGCAGGGTAAAAAAAAAAAGAAAACAAACAAAAAAACAGAGGAAAAATGGCTTGAGATGGGAAGATGTAAGTGGAGGAAGACTGGAGTCTGTAAGAAGTGTGCTGGGTAAGGAGCGCAGAGATGTTTATCTTGATGTTTTGTGCTTTAGGTGCAGGTTTTTAATTGCTGTATATTTCAAATGAGCCCAGATTCTAATTGACGGGCATAAATATCATGATGCAGAAAACCAAGATTCAAAGTGTATTAAAGTGCCCAATCTACTGAACTTCATCACCAAACAAAAATGCAGCCAAGTGAGCATTTCCTAGAGATCCCTCCAGAGAATAAAATTCTGGGGTAGAGCTGGAACTTGAACTGCAACCAGCCCAATGAGCTACAGACTGTCCTTTCCCTCTGTCCCTTGTCCCTCCACCTGCAAGTAGCTGCTTCAGATCTCCAGAGTCCTGATAGAAGAAACGTCCTTCTCCGCAAGCAAAACCACCATCATGACAAAACTGTTGTGCATTGCACATCACATGGTTTTCTGGTTGTAAATTACCCAATGAACAAACTAACAGCGTCTTGAAAGGGGGTTTTCCTCTCCAAATTGCCACCTCTTTGGAGAGATATTGCATTTTCAAGGGAAACTAAAACTTCGTTAGTAATTTGGTACTCATTTTTCTTCCTTTTAAAAGATGTTGTTTTAGTGTTGGTAGAAACCTCGAGCAATAACTTTCCTCAGCATTCTCTTTATTATTATTTTTTAAACTTTGATACTTTCATCCTCCAGCTTTGCAATGCATTTCTTTTTATGGCATTTAGATTTTGAGAGATTTAGTTTGGGAAAAAAGGGAGAAACATTGAAAGGATGAGCTAATTAATGTTTCTTCAGCCTATCCAAGGTATGCTGTTGTATTAGAGTTTTGCCCCATTTGTAATTTATGCCTGTTAAACCTTTGTTTTATCATCTGACTTCTAGGCTTCTAAGTGCTTGCACTTACTGGCTGTAACAAGCATTTCATTTTACACGGAGAAAAAATGGTTTCGGTTTCAGTTACTTTTTACTGTACCCGAAAAAGAGAATGGGATTTGCAAATGATAAATGGGGAAGTTGACTAGCTAACGAATAAAGATTTGTCTTAATCAAGTATGATTTGTCAGAACAGGAGCGCACTGGGGTCAGGGCACACGCAATGAATAATACAGCATTCACTGGAGAGAAGGACCAGGCAAAAGGCCTCATAAATATGCCGCGATTACCCACTGCTAATTCGTATTCAAAGAGTGAGTTGCACTGAAGCCAGCTCCGAGGTTGCTGAGCTGTTCACCTGCTTTGTGGGCTTTACCATGTTTAAGAAAGTTTTTTTTATATATATATATATGTATTTTTATATACACACACTGTTTATAGAATACTTTATTTATGCACAGGCTGCTGCACTTTTTGGTCAATGAGTTTAAGCATTAATTATTAATCATCTAGGTTTGTTTTATTTTTCTAATGTCTGGGTGCTATTTTATTTCTGTTTTTCGTTGTTTAAATATGAATGCGAATACAGCGGGAGATAGTTGCATTCACATTTAAAATGAATTTCTGAACAGTGCAAGAAAGGTTAAAACACTCTTTAGCTCCATGGAAGTATTAAAGATCAAACAGGCATAGACTTCTTGTTTATGTTGCCAGCTTTCTTGACTTTCTAATTGGCCTGTAGGTTCAAGATAAATCTGGTACACCAGGATGTTGGGAGAAACCTGAACAAACCTAAATGTAATTTTATTTGACTCTGGCTTTACTTTCTGATGTTGACTTTGCTTTTTGCTTCAAGGGGCACTTTCTCGGATTGAAACAGTTGAAGGATGTATGCTTCTCATAGGTCTTCTGATGTCCAGGGGAGATACTGCAGAACACTCCTGTTACTATTGAGAAGTTTAAGCCACATAAATGGGTCATAAAGAATCAGTTTGAAACAAAAATAATAAATTGTTCCAGTGCTTACAGATACAACTAGCAGTCTTTGTTCTTCATCATTGTACTACCTAAATGTCATGTACTGTGGTGTTGTGTAGTTAAATAAGATTGAAAAAAATTCTCACTCTACTCTTCAATTTTAAAACATATTTCAGAATTTCAAAACATTTTCTTCTCTTTTGAAAACCTAATGTAACTTTTTTTTTTCTATTTGCTGGTTGGCTAATAGCCTGTTTCATCTATTTTGTGCTTAGCTGTGTGTCTTGAAGTGCATTTACTGCTTTAAGAGTGGATCAACTCTAGAGATAGGGCCAATTTTACGAGCCTCAAGCTGCTCAGTGCAGGAGTTTAAGTTGCCAACTCTCTGCCTGCACTTTTTAAGTCCTTAAAATAACCAGTAACGAGGAGTCCACAGTACTTATTTGTACTGCTCTGAGTTTATAGCAAACTGGGTAAATGGTGGAGCACTTTTGATTAAATAATGATTATGAATCCAGCCTTAGATGAACCAAAGATCACCATTGTGTCATCTCGGTGCTGTTTGGAGTCACAAGTTTAATTAAGTGACGGCTTGTGGCTCAAGTTTTAGAGGATATATTTCTGCAACTTAATTTAGATGCAATCAGGATTTTTAATACTCTCCCCTGCTAAATCACTTTCAGACAAGTTCCAGACTGGCAGTACTGCAATGAAGCATCACCAGTTCCTGCACCAAGCTCAGAGCAAGCAGGGGCTCCTTCCGTCCTGGGAGCACTTAAAAGTAGCAGCAAAAGAAGACACTGAGGGCTGGCTCCCAACTTTACGTTATTAGCGGTTGAAATGGGGGTAGCAAGTTGTTTACTTATTGATGCACTAAGGAAAGATTTCTTTTTGCCTTAGAACTTATTTGAAGGAAGAGGGTAGGGGAGGAAGATGCGATGGGAGGAATTTGGAGCAGACGAGCACTGCTGGGCTGGGGCATGGCAAGAACAATGGCCAGCCTTCAATGTAGACAAGTGCTCAGCAGAATCAAAGTCTGCCACCTCCTGTGAATGTTGCTGTGAGGATGTTAGTAAGGGAGCTCAGCTAGATTGGTGATGGGAGTAGACAGAAAAAAAAATACATCAGTTAGTGAGAAATGAGTTGTTTTTTACCAGCGGATTGATGGAAGTTGGGATTTCAGAAAAGATACAAAACTTTAGAAATAGAAAAAGCAACTGGAGGTGAAGCTAGTAGGTCTGTCGTATATCATCTTTCTTCTTTCTTTATCCTATTTTCTTCTCATTCATCTGCCTTTTTTTTTACTGGGGAAGGACAAGCCAGGCCTGGACCATGGGAGGTGTTGGTTATGAAATGCTCCCAGTTTGTTCTTTAAGGCATGTGGCACCTTCCTCAAATATCTTTTCTTCTTTATTTTGAACAAAGCACAAAAGACTGAATTCTGATTAGGTGTTCTGGATGTTTTTCTTTCTGGCTTCCCTGACCTCCGTATCAACCAACCCCTTTTGCTCTTGGCCAATAAAAATAATTTCATGAACATCCATTATAGCTTATAGGGAGACCTTTTCATTTGAGAAATGTTTGTATTTTTACTTTGGTGGACATCTTGGACTTTGGAAGTTTGGGAGGTATTTTTAGACGTTACTTGCTTCCACAGTAAGACTGGGCAACTTCTTTTATCCTCTCTTGCAACTGAACTTCTGACAGCTCTGGCAGTGTTGGATGTCCTCGGTGAATGCTGTGGATTGTCAGTGCTCTTTCCACCTGTATGGCACTTGCTTCTGCTAAGAAGCCAGCTAATCCCTATAAAGAGTAGCTAATTTTTATTTTATTGTGTTAAGTGACCACTTAGCAGCATGCAGATTAACATCTTCATGGCAGGTTCTTGAGGCATTTGAGCAGTAACTCATGTTTCACTGTTCTGTTAATGCCCTACAAATTGTCTCTCCATTGGCTTGTGGCTGTTACATTATCCTTCATTTATCTGTATTAACCTGTACTTGTTTTTTAATAACCT
The DNA here is from genome assembly GCA_013398855.1 of Mohoua ochrocephala. NCBI lineage: Eukaryota > Metazoa > Chordata > Aves > Passeriformes > Acanthizidae > Mohoua > Mohoua ochrocephala. Next base: position 60,236 of record VZTA01004176.1, read on the forward strand.
TAATGATCTAAATCCTTCTGTTTCTAATTATATCAGCTGTTCAATGTAAGTATATGTCAGCTGGGAACTGGGGAATTTATTGGACTTTTACCTGTGTCCCTATACTTCAAGATATGTCATCACTTTCTTTATTAACTTTCTGCTGTCAGAAGCATAAGGTGTTTGACTCAGCCCTGAATTCTTCAGCTCCTGCAACCTGTATTTTCCAAGTTTGTAAATCTGCTTGCTGTCACCTCTGAACAGCGAGCTTTTAACACTTTCTAGCATTTTTTCCCAGACACTGCTGTTGATGATTTATCTTAGTCTCCTAAAATCAAAACTTTTAACCTGTCCGAAACGGAATGGCTTTTAGGAAAAAAAAACATCCCAGCCTGTGTCAGCATAGTTTCCAAAAATCTTCTGTAAGTTTTTGCTGCATCTTCAGAGCATGCGGTGTCTCCGTCTAAAGACAACACACAATTTGCACTCCCCAAATGGCACTGCTCGCTGGGCAAGGCTGAGGATCTCAGCCTGGAACTGTTCTCCATTCTTTCTCTGATCAACACACAGTGTGTTTTTTTGGTGGATTTCATGATTCTGTAGAACAGCCATCTTGATTTTTAACGTGATCTTCTGCTTTTCCCAGCGTAAATTAATTTGTCTTTTCCAGCCTCTAATTATGTAGGTCAGATGCATGCATTGTGTGTATGATGGGATTGGGCAAATCATATTTCCAGGCGTCCTCTCCGTGATTTGGTTGGTTTAAGCTTTTTTTTGTCTTTTAGGTCATATCAAGATCTCTGCTGCATCTTATGACACTTTTATATAGATACACACACACATACACACATATGTATATGCGCACACACATGGGGTACACTTTGAGAGAAAAAGTGCTCTATAAACTATGTTGGATTATTTTATTTTTCCGATGAAAAGGAAAATGGGGAGTCTGTCTTCAAAATTCATAAAAATGCATGTTTGTTTGTCCTAAAGCCTGGAGAGGCTCATTCCATGTCATTCCTGTCTCTTGAGTAAATATATTAGTCTTTCTTAGGGGAAAAAAGTATTATTGACTTGAGTGATTAGAAAAAGCTCTTTCAGAATCAGTTTAGCTGATAAAGTACATAAATTCTTAAATGGCTGGAGGCAAAAAAAGTAAAAGAAAAACCAGTCAAGCACAACTTATTTTGCATCCTTGATGTGTGTGTAGGTATTAGAAATCGAGCTCTGTGGACCACGTATTAAATAATTACAATTTGTAGGTATAAATAAATACTGCATACAGGTTACAGGCAAATTCCAAAGAAAGGGCTTATTCAGGAGAGCAAAGCATTGCTAGAAGTGATCATTGTCTTTTGGGTTTATCTCAACATAGAAGTTGAAAACCATGTGCCAATTTGTGCACATTTGAAGGGGGAAGTTAGGTTTTAGGGTGAGGGGGGTGTTGTTTTTTTTTCAGGTAGGGAAAGCGTATTCATTCTTCTAATTAATTTCAGTGTTTTAGGATAAGAAATGTTATATTTTTCTTGCATAAAATAGTCTCATAGAACCAGGCACCATTTGTGTTGGGCTCACAACATGGCATTTTTGAAGTGCTCGGCACTGAAGAGGATGGTTTCCCCTACTTTGTTCAAACACCTTTAGGGCGGAATACATTTAGAGCTGTGAATTTTAGCATTCACAATTTAAGGGTGATGCTTGTTAATATTGTGTACTTTTTCAGAATTTTCTTTTTTCTGGCCATCACAGCATTGTTTAAGACTGAGATAATTGCTCTATCGAATATTCCTGCCCTCTGTCAGTACACAGATAATAATGATGTAAATGCATTCACCCTTCTGCTTCTCGCAGTTTAGCTGTAATTTTAGAACATAATTTTATGCATCTCTTTGGGAATTTCAGTTAGAAGATGCAGCACCACTCAGTCTTTGGTAGGACTTGGGACTGCGCTGTACTAAACATTGTCCATACAAAACAACTGAAAGGTTGGCACAGTCCCCAAATAATTGACATTGTTAATATTCTGTGGAAATTACACCATTACTGGCAACAGGCAACACCCTTCAGTTTGTGTATTGGTCTTAATTCATGCATCTGCACTACAGTATATCTTACAAACCTGACCTTTCACATAACTGTAGTAGCTTCATCAATGACTTGCATTATAAGTAGGCTGGAAAGATCTATACAGCATCATTGCACTAAAAGCATGAATCTGCCACCTAGATGAATGTTTTAACTGGCAGGAAAACATCAGAGTTGTGGGGAAACTTGAAAAACAGTAGCAAGCAGATGGCAATGATATCAAGCTTGTAATTAGCTGTACTGTGGGCTAATGCAACATTTTTCCTAGTCCCAGGTACTTTCAGCTGCAAACCAAGTGAAGAGACATGTCTTCATATCACTGAGAAGTCTTTATATTCTTTATTTAATAATATTTTTGTTTGACTGTCTTGACCTTCCAGCTAAAAATCAAGTTTCACTGTCATCAGTGAATTTTCTGAGTAGAATGGGGATATGAAGAGGATAAAGGTGTCAATTTATGTTTGCAAACTTATTGTGAGATTATGTTACCTCCATCATGTCTCTTTGTTCAACTTATGTTGTTATTTTAGCCCAAAAAAGGCCAAAGATCATCAACGAAAGTGCATGTAGAGTAAAGCTGCTCCTGTAAAATTGATGATCCGTCCAATTATTTATCTATAGAGGCTGCTGGGAAGAAACGCAACTATCTCAGTTCTCAGACCCCTCTGCTGGGTTGAACTTCATGGCTGAAGGTTTAATCCCTAAGTGTCATATCAACAATTCATTCTGTGATATTCTGGCTGACATGCTCTCCTTCCTTATTTATTGATGTCTTCAGTCATCGACAATGAGAGGAAAATACACTATTCGTCAAAGTGACGGTGTTTTACCCTCACTTACAGTTGATGCTGCTGTCACATTGATGGTTGGAAAATAAACTCAATCATTATAAAAAGCTAAGAGTGTGAACTTGCCAGTGACAGGAAGAAGATGAAAAAAAAAAAAAATAAACAAACCCCACAGTAACTTGCTTAAAATTGATGTAATAAAAATAAAGCCGTTTCCTACAAAGATATTTTTGAGCTTTGTTCATGAGATACCAAACCATTTCAGCCATGTATTTTATACTTATTCCTTTGAAGGAAGATCTGCACCTCATACTCCTTTATGTCTGAAAACATACATATAATTTTCAGCACTAAATACACTTATTATCATTTCACCTCATGCTACTGGGTTAGTAATTTGTTGATTTTTTTTTTCCCCCTCTCTTTTTAAGGGATTTTGCTTTGTTTTTTTCTCCCCTGGATTACACTGAACACGTATATCTGTTTGTGTATTACAGTATTTTAAGTGCTTTAATGAGGAAAAGCTCAGTATAGTTCCATCCTGTAAGTCCTTTGACATGCAAACACAGGCAAGGCTCTCGTGAATTGCTTTCTGAGGCTGCCATTTGTGTAACTGCACTGCACCGTGCAGCCTTTTTAACTCCAAACCCATGTATCTTACCACATTTCACCTTTGGGAGGCATTGTATATACAGCTAAAAGTAAAGAGCAGCGAGCCAAGAGGGACAAGATAGCATAATGAGGATGTCAATTTGTGGTCAGAGGAAATATTTATCTTACTTGTACTGTACTTGGCAACTGATAGAGAAATATATATGTAATGAATTTCCTCAGACTTTATCTGGCAGACTGTGTACCTTGTGTTAAATGGATTTAAAAATAACATTGCTTGTCTCAAACTTTTAAAGTTTGAGGCGATTCTACTTTGGATTGTTCCTTGAAAATGGACTGTATCTATTTTAAAAAAAGATCATAATCATGTTTACTAACATATTGGTGAATTTTTAACGATCCGTTTTGTCAAGGCTCCCCGAATAATGACATTTTAAGATCCCGCTCACTCACCAGAACAAAAGCAAGGCACTTTTTTTGTGGTTTAGGAAAAAAAAAAGCCAAATTTTTGTAGTTTTACTGTTTTGGTGCATATCTCTGGTAAGCCTGCTAAGTGCCCTAAATGAATGTGCACAGAAATGCTGGTTGCCTCACACGTGCTGTGTGTCCTGAGGCAAAGCTACAGCTGCTTCAGCTCCTTCTGCCTGCTTCCCCATCTGTAAAACGGGAATGATTTAACTTATTTTTCTCCTTCAGGGAAATACGGGGAGGGTTTCTTAATATTTCTATAGAGCTTTGAAGATTAAAATCTCTTCTCTAAACTTGCTGCTAATATTTCAGTGTTAGAGAAGCATTTGATTGAAGCTGTTTGAAGAGTAAAGTTTTGGCATCTTGTGTTGTCTTTGTATCATATCTTGAGGCCTCTCCACTATAATTTTGCAACCTTTGGTTCAGCGTAATCTGCGGAAGCAAACAACCCCTGTGTAAACAAACGGTGATGACTATAAATTAATGTCTCTGTCTGCTGTTGAAAACATCAGGAGATTACAGCCTATCTCTTAGCCAGCCAGAAACAGTCCATGGTGGAGCAAAGCAGACACCAGTAACTGGGCTGAGCCTGAAAAAGCTTTCATTTAAGCATCAATGGTAAATGCTGAGAGGCACTGAGAGTGGTTTTCTTCTAATATGACTTCTCAGTGTCTTTAGATGTACAAGGATGGCTGGTGTTTTAGCAAAGGCTTACTGACTTCCTTGGGCTTAAGGAGTAGATAGGAAGAATGAGCACCAGCACCCAGAGCAAGTGTGAAAGTCTTCTTGCCTTTGTTTCATAAATCAAAGGTCAGCATCAGTTCCCAGGGCCTAGACAAGCTCAAGAGACTGCAGAGGGGTAGCTTCTGGTTTGTTTTACTTCTTCATTTTTATGTTGCTTGAAAGACTTAATATTTAGTATAATGATGTATTCCTCTTTGCAGTTAGGAGGAGGGATTAGGCTACCACATGTATTAAATGCTGTTGTTACAATCAGACTTGATGTTTTAGGGCCTTGTAGTCACAAGCTGCATTTTTCATGATTTACATTTTATTTTTTTAATGCAGAGCAGATTGGACAGGAGATGCTTGAAAACCTCAGCCATGACAGAGAGAAGATCCAGCGTGCTCGGGAAAGGGTAAGTTTGATAATAAGTAATTGCTGATTCCACATTTTATTTGCATTGGGCAAGTTCTTTGTGCATGCAAAAATAATCGAGATGAGATATAATCACCATCTGCAGAGGAGAACTTATAAAGTATCTTGCATGGGCTCTATCCTGCCAAGTCTCTCAGATGGTGAGTCTCACTGTAGTCACCAAATCTGCTGTTGGAACCAAATTTTCTGTCACTATCACAGTGAGGTCAGTGTTCTGTCCTTTGAAGGGTTTGTTATAGTGTCAATTCCAATGACTTCTTGGGCTTCCTATGAAACAGTTCAGTATCATAAGTGAGCTTCTAATAGTTGATCAGCCTTACTCTTTTTAGCTGCAGATGTAAATAACAGCCCCTTAGGCAGGTCTGTGTGAAAGGGCAGGTACTGCTGCTCCGTCTCTGCAGCCAAGGTAACATATCTGTGTCATTTTGGGCTGATGTGGCCTCCGTGGGGATCAGCTCTGCTGTGCAGAGTTAATGGAGATGCTCAGAAGCCCGTCCCATCCAATGTGTATGAGTTCACTGAACTTCCATGTGGGAATCCAGCCCCTCTGTCTCTGCTTTCTGCTCACAGAGCCAGGAGTTTCTGTCCATGACGTGTTCCGATACTTTCCCAAGTGTCCAGCTTTTCCGAAGCTACGTTCTCCCACGTCTCTTAACTGACCAGTGGCACTTAAAAAAAAACTTTATCTGTCCCAGGGAGTTTCTTTACCTGGATAGCTTTAATTGGTAAAGCATCCTACAGCAGCGTTAATGAGGCATTTTCTGCCAGCTGTACCAGTGGCTTTCTGAAGTCCTGGGCATTATCTACTTTAAAACACTAAATATACCTAAATCATAAAATGCAACTAAGAATTCTGAGGATTGACCAAGTTTTGTTCTGGCAGCTTGGTGTCTTATTTCACCTCCACTCCTTACATTCCCAGTGACTGCTGAGTCTGAAATGCTTTTCTTTTTCTAGCTGGACAAATAAAACCTAGGCAATAGAGATGAATGCTATGTATTCCTTTCTGCTGATCTTAGAAATCCCAGGGATAGAGTTCTGATCACTCAATGTACACATGGTTCATAACATAACTTTTCCTTTTCATTGCTTTCCACCTGAGGAGCAAATTTCTTTGATGGCAAACCTGTAAGATGCAAAGAGCAAGATTAAAAATAAGAAGGGTATTCTAGGAAAGTGCAGTACACACACACTCCACCACAGTGCAGTAAAAAAACCTCTTGTCATAACAGAAGATCTCAAATTCCAAGTTTTTTATCATAAGCCACTTAAAATATTTTCTTTAGGTAATTCAGAAAAGTTCTCCAGTGGAGCCACATGGGCAGACCTGTCCCAGCTGTCTACATACACTCAGATAAACATTTAGGGAAGATCTTGGGTAATTTGGCAAGTTTTCCATTTTCTAGAGATTTTTAAAGACCAGAGCAGAGGATACTCTATCAATGCGTAATAGCTGTACATTAAATACATGGAGTTATTTTCTTATCAACCAGGGAAGAAACTTGTCTTCTGGAATGCAATTGTCAGCTTGAGTATGATGGTCAGCTTTAGCAGTTCAATGTAGTGAAAATTAGAAAGATTTTTTTAATGAGCAAAATGTAAATAAGTTAATGTCTCAACAGTTTGTTTAAATTTACATATATGAATTTTCCTGTCTGTAAAATAAAACTACTTTTTTCTTTAGAAGGCAAAGAGAAGGGATAAAAGCTCTCCTACAAGTCAGATAGGTTAACTGGGCTATACAGGACATTAAAAGATGCAACATTTTTTAGGAAAACCTCAAAATTTGCCTAAGGCAGGCAAGATATCAATGTCAGCATCTTGTTCATCTTCCTGCTTTCTCATTGTTGTTCTTAATATTATTTTTAAACACCATGTAGATTTGCCTTTGCTAATATCAAAGCCTGTTTCAAAATGTTTTCACTACAGCAGTTCTGTGAAACGTACGCTATTTAAGAGGTTCACATTCCACCAGTTCCATTCCACACCTCTGTGGTGTGCTGGTATTGGTAAAAAAATGATGGAAGAACTGCAATCAGATAATTCAGTTTTAAATAAAAACAAACTTACAGTTTGAAACTCTTCGTGTGGGTTTTTTTTTTTCTGCCAGAGCAGGAAGAAAAGGTGTTTTCTTAGCATTCTCTTGGGAGGTAGCTAGAGATCCTCCAACTATGTGTGTACGTGTTTGTTTCTTTTTTAATGTTTCTTTCGCTTATTTTGTGGGTTTTTTATTACCATAAAAACATGAGGTCGTCTTGCTTAGAGGAGTTTGTCAAACCTCTAAGATTCAGCTTCCCCTTCCTAACTATCAGCACTGATTCTAGCTGTCAGGTAGAATCCTGCAGCAAGAGAGGAAAGTTAGGATCAAACATTTGATGGTAAAAAGGAGAGCGCTACTTTTCTGTGAAAAGGGAGGAGAAGCCCCAAGTGTTAAATGCATCTTTATGAATAATAAAAGACCAATGTAAAGCATACATTTGTACTTCAGATTCCCTTCTAGCATAGATAAGAACTTGGCTTTTTAATGAGCCTTTTAAAAATTATTGTGACGTTTTTTCTTCTGTTACTTGTGTCAAACCAGGCTAAACTGCTTTTCTGGAGCTTGAATTGTCTAGATGAATCAGGAAAAAATGAGGGAATGGCCTCCCTGGAATATGATGCTCATCTTTGTTCCATCATAGCACATAATTACAGAGATCTGAGAGTCAGTGCAAGCCTTCCCACTGAATATAATATTGCTAAGAGCAAGACTTGATTGGTGTTAGTCCCAGCTTCTACTTGGTATTTTCTTAATAGCTTTTAGAAGAACAAGGAGGAAATTTATGCAAAAAGGTTATGTGACATTGATTGCAACTACTGATTTTAGTAATAAGCATTAAATCTGGTAGCAAATATTTACAGTATTGTGCTCCAGAATAGAGACTGGGTTTAATATTGCTGCTGTTCAAATATTCAAGATATAATAGTGGCTTGTTATGGCAAAGGTGATTTGTTATTGGAAGACTGCCACTCTTCTTGGCAGTGTTGCTGTTTTGATGGGTTTGTAACAGAGGATGCATTTTGTCTACTACGACAAAGTTTTTTCAGTAAGAAGCCAATGACTCAGGTAATCCTTTCCATCTGATTTGATAACGAAGAGGTAAATATTCAGCTTTCATAAGGAGAAGAATGTTTTTATGTATTTACACACAGCTGTGTTTTGGGGCCTGTTAGAAACAGTGGTCCCTGCTATTTCATAACTGAAATAGTCATAATCACTACATTATTTTTTCACAGTAGATTTTGATGTCTCACTGGTTCCAAGATGTCTCAAATGTCAAAAGATGTCTCTCCTTTAGCTGCCAGTGGCAGAAGAGGCAATAGGAGAGTAATTCCATTCTTCCTATAATCTTCTTCATTTCTAGATTTCCTCTTGTGGGACACTAATAAACACAAAAAAAGAGGGGACATTTTAATCCCTTTAAAAAGCAATAGAAATAAACATAAAGTTCCTTTGCTTCATAACTTTTCATCTCCCCAATTTCATTTTTTACCTATTTTGCAATATTTTTGAGAGCTGTAGAACAAGACAGCTAAGTAGGTGTAGCTGTAAACTGTAGGTTTCCTTTGTCTTAATAAACTACAAAAATGGTTGCTTCCATGAGTGAGAGTTCCTTACATGAAAGAAACCCACCATATGTACTGTCCAGCTGTTCCTTCTGTACATGTGTATCCCATTCACAAAGCACTTGAGCACCTAGGCCAGAGGTGGCTGCTGTAAGGTCAGTACAAGTTTTGTATTTAAGGGGCAGTATAGACATACTTCTTTTACACAGAATTGCTAAAGGGATATATTTTGTATTTCTGTTTCTTTCTTTAAACTACTGTCTTTGAAAAACAGCGAAAGGAAGATACGTTGTTCTTTTCATAAAGCATCAGGAACACAGCACATGTGTCTCTTCATCCCTTGATCCCTTCACTAATATAGACAACCAATGCACATACCCATAGGAATTATGGATACCAATGTACACAGCTTCTACCTGCAACCCTTCATTTGTAAAGCTTTTGCTCCTTATCCTGAATCACCTTTGTTGCCTCAATGACTTACCTTCCCCGGGTTTCATATTTACGTAAGTGAAAACAAGACAGAATATTTTTCAATTTCAGAGTTTTGGTGGCTTTAGGAGCTTGTTGAGTGCTAAACCTGAAGTCAGTTGACTCAGATGACTGTAGAAATACCTGTCCTTTGTACAGAATGGGGTACGTGTGCCTTTTACCTTTAACGGGACTCTTTTCTCCCCAGCTTAGAGAAACAGATGCAAACCTGGGGAAGAGTTCCAGGATTTTGACGGGAATGTTGCGAAGGTAAGGCCAAGGTAGGGACATTTCTGCTCTTTCTTTTCTTCTTCTCTCTCTCTGTGCCTTTATTTTCTGTTTTACTTCAACCTCATCATTTTGCCAATGTACCTGACTTTTTTTTACCCAAGCTGCTGTGTAGAGTATCTTTGGATGATAGAAGGCTTTGTCATGCCTATGGAAAGAGTTTTCTGTAGCCTGAAGGATAGCCCTTGTGTACTGATTTCTCATCTCTGTTTCTTTGTATTTGTTTGGGGGGTTTTGGATGTGTGTTCTAAAATTAAGCTTTTTTGATGATGATTTCTTGTGTTTCTTATTGTTGAGTAATTTTGGTGTTTTGAGGGGTTTTTTTGCCTGTTAAAATGAGAAAGTTGGTAAATGTTTTGGGGCAGCATAAATTTATGTGCAGAGAAAAGAGTTAAAATTATCAAATCTGCCTAAATAGATGGGGCAGGCATACTCTCAACCTTTGTGGTTGTGCTTTCAATATCATGAAAATTGTCCCTGGGATCAAAATGAGGTGATACAAAAAGGAAAATTATGCAATGTCCTAAAACCCTACATGAGACTGAAGGGAGGGAGTTATCCATTGATTACTTCTCCTCTTGAATTTACATTGGTGCATTCTCAGACAGATTTTTTTGAATTAGTGGCATCTCTGGATATGTGTTCTTTACCCAGTGAAACAGCACCTGAGCTTCTTTGTGATGTCCATATTTCTGTATATATTCAGCTTCCTGAAGAAGAAAAGCATCCCTCTAATAAGCACGGTTTTAAAGGAGTTTAGTGCATCCTCTGAAGAGTTCAGTCTGAAATTACCCTTGCCACAGGCTTTTATGTTGTGTGTTTGCTTAATGCACTTTGCTTATTTAAAAAAAAAAAAAAAAAAAAAAAAAAAAAAAAAAAAANNAAAAAAAAAAAAAGAGGAGAAATTTTTAGCAGAGTTGCTGATTTGTCACTTGGCTTAGGACATGTGAAAACTGGAATTTTCTAAGTTGTTCTTTAGCACAAGCTTTATTTCTCCATAAGTCTCCTCAGAAAAATACCTTTGTTAGTTCCTTGTATATCAGATTGACAAAGGTTAAAATGACTGAACCTCATGCCTTCATTCCACAGATTTCTTACAATTCCAACTCCAAAATGTAACATATAAAATTCTCTGATTAAGAGTAATATGTAAATGACACAAGCTAAATTCAAAATCCATGGAGGAAGGAAGTGGCAAATGAAAGGGATGGTTCAGTGCCTGTAGACAATCAAAATAAACTATAAAAAAAATGAAGGAAAAGAAAAGACACCAACCAAACCCAAGTCTCCCCCGGAAGGGCTCTGCGACATGAGCTGTAACGAATATTCTGCATATGTCTCCATTTTGTCAAGTCTCATTAAAGGGGTTTCTTGCTTTATGTCAATTGAGCTGTCCAAAAATCATTCATCATTTTGGTGTAAAAAAAATCATGCAGTTATTTAAATAATATCATATTAATGTTAAAGTTCAGCTGTCATTTAATAGTATGGCTTAATCAGACATAGCATTTAGGAAAAATAGTTTTTTCGGGCTTTACTTGGCTTTCAGGTTGGCAGATTCAAATAAGGATTTATGGGTTTCTAAACCAATGTATTCTTTCCATGTTTATGCTTGAGGTACCCCAGCCTTTTTTGCAGCACCCTGTAGTCTGTTATTTTCAATAAAATAAAGTATCTCCTCATATTGTGTTTGAATACATTTGCAAGTAATTTGGAGAAGCTGAAACAAAAACATATGCTGTAACCTTTGACTTTGTTTTGTGTTTGGGAATCACAGTTAGGAGTCCTAGTTTATAAGTGTTCCATAAGCCAAATGAAAAATACAATCTTTCTGAAATATACTTGGGCTCTTCTTTTGAGACAAAAGGATTATGTAGTCGAACACCACGATGGCGTGTTTCTGTGTGTCAGAAAGGCACTGGATTTCCTTTTTCTTCGACAAAAATGCTCCGCTGAGTCGCCCATCCAGATGAGAGGCAGGTTAGGATTTAAGCTCAGTTCAGGTAAATATGCCAAAAGCAATGCCAGCATAGAAGTGGCTTGCAAGGATGTTGCTTAAAACCACATAATTGATAGACCTGCAGTGAATTTAATTTGTTTGTGACTGTGGGGTTGAAAGGTCTGGCATTATCGCAGCCTCAGCATCATCCCAATTTGTTTAGTTACAACAATAATCATAAAACACAGACTCCAAGAAATCAGCATGTATTAGATAAATACAACTGCAAGATATATAATTAGCACAGATTGGCAGTTGTGTCCTAATTTCTGCATACTTCAGTACAAACTACACAATGTTTCACATAATTACTGGCACCAGTAAAATAAAACACTGGAGGACCATTCTCCACGTCAATATTATACAGAAAAGGTAACGTTAAACTGAACATTGCTCAATGTAGTTGCTGTTCCCACAATATACATTTGCTGATGTGCTTGAAGTGATACGCCATGCTAACACCCTGTGCTTCAAATTAATGCCTAGCTCTTTCTAATTTTACTGTCTGGGAAAGGTAAAGCAGCATCTCTTTTGAATCTGGCTGAATATATTAAGAGATAAGGTATTTAGATAGCTAGAGGGCTAAATTACTGCCTTTGTATGATCTAAATTCCCTGGCCATGTGCTTGTGCATAAAATGTTCTGGAGATGGGGAATAAAAGCAGAGACAGGTTTTGTAGGTTGCCCCAGCTCACTAAGAAAATCAGTGGCATAATAGGGACAGGCCTTCCTATCCCAGTTTGCTACTCTAGCAATAAGGTACCCAGCCCTATGTATTGGAATTTGTTGTCTCCCGATATTTTGGGTATGTGGGTAAGAGTATTTTTGTAATACGTGTTTTTAAATATTCTCACGTAGAAATGACCTCTACAGTCATGATTTTTTTTTTTTTCTGTAGCAACTACTTAGGCTCTGCTAAACTAATACATTCTTCTTATGACATGGCATGACTGAGAGCAGGGGGAATGGCTTCAAACTGAAAGAGAGTATGTTTAGATTAGATATTAGGAGGAAATTCTTTATTGTGAGTGTGGTGAGGCACTGGAATAGGTTGTCTCAGGTCTCCATCCCTTGGCCTGTACCCCAGTGTGAACTGGGGAGCGCACAGTGTGCTAAAAAGAAGTAGAAAAGAATGTGTTCTGGAATATCTTCAGGGTTTTGCCCCTATCCTAAGCCAATAGCCTAGAAAAGCTTATAAGAAAAGAATTTGGAAAGCCTCCAAGCCACACACGGCCCAGTGGGAAACAAACAAACCTAAAAGTAACCAGATAAAAATTTCAGTAGATTTGAATCTTTTTTCAATTAGCAGATAAGTTCTGTCTACCCCCCTTCGAATTGCGGGAAAATACTTTAGAAGAATAGCTGCTACACTCCAGAACAACTTTTTATCCTGTCTCTTTCACCAGGAAATTTTTATGCCAAAAATGCTCTTTTTATCTTCAGATTTCAGTGTTCCGAATTGTTGTCAATGATGTTTTGAGAAGCTTATGAACACATCTGCATTTATAAAGGAGTCTTTTAAAATTTGATTCCCAACAGGACAGAGACACTACCTCTGTCTGATAGAAATGAAGGAGTAAGGGTTCAGTTCAGCTCTCAGGTAATAAGTTATGTGACTTGCCAACATCTGCACAACCAATGTACTGCAGTCAGAAATGGGATGTTAGTTCTGGTCGAGGTTCTTCAATCTTCTTTCCAGGAAAATTCTGGGAGTCCTGCTTCTTGCATCACTGCTAGTCAAAGTTCGTTCTACTTTTGAGCTCCAGGATATTTCAGACCTTGCAGTTATTTTCCAACATTTCACAGAATTGTACTACAATGTAGGTTGGAAGGGACCTCTAGAGGTCATCTGGTCCAACCTCCTGTTCAAAGCAAGTTTTTTTAGGGTAGGTTGCTCAGACTCTTCTCCAGTCACATTTTAAACACATCCAAGTTTGGAGATACCAATGCCTGTATGAGCAATCCGTTCCAGTAGCAGCTGAACTAAGCAATTTCTCCAGATATCTCACTGAAATTTCCCAGCATCCAACTTGTGTCCATTGCCACTGGTCCTAAGCAAAAGTGATTTAAATCATGGTTTTTAGAATTGGCCTTCAGAGTTTGGGCCTGGATTGCAGTATTTTTCTAGTAATTCTCAAACAACTTCAGCAGTGGTGATGAGTGGTCATTGAGCTGAGGCAACACTCAGTGTAGGGCAGTTCTTTAAGCAGGGCATGGGGTGCTCTGCCTCCCCCACTGGCCTGGGCCATGGCCGTTCAGCAGTGTATGCACAGGACTTCTTTAATTGCTTTCTCTCACTCCTAGAGATGTGCAAAGTTAAGGATGTCTGCTCTGCCTCCTTGCTTGGCTACAAAGCCCACATTTCCATATGTTAAGAACAGCAGCAGGGACAGTGGTGTCCGTGTGGACGCAGACCCAAACAAAGAGTGAGTGTTACCGCTGCCTTTTTCCCTGTTTCCCTACCAATCTCTGTTTCCATCCACAAAAGTCCATGACAAAAAACTGATTTTCTTCTAAGCTAAAGCCTGTCTCAATCATACTTGGCCATGACTGTTGAGTCTCTGCAGTTTTCTGAAGGCAGGTCTTTGTATCACCAATGCAGACTGGAGTTTAACGTACAGCTACATTTGCCTTGCTTTCATGCTAATAGAGGAGTTCCTCTCTCCAGGATATTTGGTCTCAAGCCAAAAGAAGTTTGAGTAGAAATTGTTTCAGCAACTTTTTTGGTATATGTATTTCTATTTTTACTTCAAGATGTATTTCTACACTGAAAAATGATTGAAACGGTAAATCCTCTAGCAACATGTCTACTCCATGTTGAATATTTACAGCTGCAGCTGTTTGCTTCAGTAATTTAGACCTTGATTTGGGAACATACTTAAGCATATGGTTAACTTAAACCAGAGGAGCAATTCCCTTAACTTGAGGGAGACTGAATAAGGGGGGGAGTAAGTGGCAGAATTATTCTGGGTCATCTCTTGGGGCAACACAGCTTTTATTGTGCTTCTTGCAAACCATGTCCTTAATATTTCTGTTGTTAACTGGAAGCCATAAAATACACATAGGGTATTTTAGTGCTTGTTACTGTCAGTATAATAACTTTTTTATGATTTTCCTGACTTTTAAGCATTTAATATAGTTACTTGATTCTCATATTATTGTACGTTTGTGTTTTGTTATGCAGCTAACGTTTATCGATTACGAAGTGTTGAATCTTTTCAGAAGGAAACCGATAAGCTCTGTGGTGCTGTTAATCACAATCTAGTCCTTGGATGAGGAGCATACAGCTTGTTATTCCAGATTAAACCTTGGCATTAATTAGTACCTAGTCGTTCCTCACTTTGTGTCTGACTTTAAAAAGAAACCTTGTTTCTTTGTTGAAGTGATGGACAAAACATCTGGAAAACATAAATGTGTTGTCAGCAAAATTCCCAAGGGTGAGCATTCTTCATCGTTAGGAGTACAACCAAAAAACAGGAAATGTACCTCTAGGTCTGAACAGCAAACATTTTAAGATAGTATGGGACAATGTGCATTCCTTGTCCTTAAGTGATGTAATCCAATGCATGTAAGATGCATTTCTTGCTTTTAACAATCAATGGAAAACCATTTTTTAAACCTTACTCATCTTTCTTAGACAGTGTTATGTGTGTGCTGTTTCCACAACACTTTTGAAAAATCTTGCCCTACTTTCATTCAGCGTTAGAAATACTGTTCAGTCCATGCACCATGGAGGGTGCAGGAGTCTTTTGAGCTGCTGTTTAACCACCAGCGTCAGTGTACACGGAGAGTTTCAGGCCACAGGTACTGAATGCCTTACAGAAAGGGACCAATTTCAACATTGCAGGCATGTAGCTGGGATTAGTTTAATGCCACCGTAGCCTTTGCAAACCTTCATCTCTAACAACCTAAGCGATACAGAGTTAAGTTTTCTTCAAACCTGGAAGAAAAAGATCATCATGATTGATCTTTACATCTAGTAACTTAAATGCATAGGATAAAATAAGTCCGTGTTTTAATCTCTTGTGCCCGGCAGCTTTAGAAGGGGATGTCCCTCATTCGGTGAGGTAAGAGCATTTATATGGTAGCATTGTTTTATTTTTCAGATTGTTGGAAAGCTTTATCCACATGTCAAGCTGCCTACACTATGTCCATTATGAGCAGGGTTCTCAGCATTCTTCAGACCATATTTCTAATTCTCTTTTTCCATTCCTTTTTGAAGTGTACAATGGTCTTTGTTCTGTCCCCTCCATTCCCTCTTTTCTATCATCTGGAATTGCTATCTCATTTACTTCCCTTCTGTCTACTTGTGTCCAGCTGAACAGCTGGAAAGAACATTAGCACACAGTTGTGTTTCTGCAGGAAAGCAGGATCCCAATGGATAATTATCCTAGCTAGTCCTAGACTGCATATACCAACAATGTAAAGCGTCGTGATAGGTTAAGTATCGTGTAACCCTTTGTGGTTGTTTCCTGTACTGTGATATGTTGGCTACCATTAAGCAGCTAGAGCCTAAAAAGGTTCCCAGTGTCATGAGTGAAACAAAAGGCATTTCACAGTCAGCGCTGCCGTGTCTGAACCACAACAGGTATCCCGTGACATGCTTCCATGAGAAGCCATGTCATAGGTCAGCATAAGCACTGCAGGGCTTTCCTGCAGCAGTTACCAGGAGGTTCCAGTAGGATGAGTTCTCTCTGACATGATGTTCAGGAACAGTGAAGGTAGCAAATGTATTTTGAATATGGTAGGATTGTTTATGTGAAGGAGAGAAACTGTTAGCAAAAGCTGACATTGGCAATTGATGAAATAATTGGAGACAACTCTTCAGAAATCAATTAAGTCAAACTCTTTAAGGCCAGTAGTTGATTGGGGATCATGTTCTTGACACCACTCACACTGTAACTGTGAAAGAATAGTATAGGTTGAATTTTACACATTCCATTTACTGCGGAGTGTTTAAGCCATAAATTACTAAATGTAACATTTTCTGAACACTATGCATGATATCTTGCAACCTGGATGACGTCATTTTAATCCATATATTTACCAAAGGAAATAGAACCAACTTGGAAGTGATTTCAGAAAAGTTCATCCCTTTGTGTTAAGGCAGGATTGACTGACCCTGTTTTAATCCTGACAGACATTTGTTTGGCCTGCTTTGCACTGATCAACATTCCCCATCTCTTCAGTCAGATATTTCCAAGTTTTCCCTAATGTTTAGCCCAAATCCTTTTTCCTGGGTAGACAGAGAGCTTTTATGTGCTGGTGCACGTTGAGCATCTCTCTGAAGAATAACAAAGTCGTGAATGAGAAAGTGTGGCCATACAGTGAGAGACTGCTTAGTCTACTTGGTGATAGGAAGGATGAAGATTTCCTGATTCCGACTGGCTCTTTAACTAATATGGAAGATCCAACCCAAGCCATTCTATGGTTCTCTGACTTGCATCTAATCAAGAAGGCAAAGAAAAGTCAATGTGGAAATTGAGAAAAATGGGAAAGACAGAGAAAAACTGTTTTGCCATAAACACTGGTATTTATGTTCTCTGCAACATTTGCGTAGCTCTAAATTCCTGCAGGATCTCACTGTGTAGCATTTATTACCTCGGCGCTCTTGTTTAGCTTGGAATTTGCTGTATTAACCAAAGTGTAACCCAGAAGGTTTTTGTAACATCTGTGAGTTTTAGAGCAAAGTCTTCATCTTTTCTTTTACTTATTTAGTAGATCTAAAATAAGTAAATATTATTTAGATCTAAAATAAGTAAAATAAGTATATAAGTGATAGTTTAAGATTGCAACACTAGTTTTTCTTCTTGAAAAAAAAATGCACCTTAAAGTTATTTTTGCACCAACTCCCTGCCTCCCTCCTGATAAAAATGCTTGAGCAAGTGAAAAAAAAAAACCCCACTGTTGTTTCTCTGACATGCTTATCATGGCCGCAAATAATGCGTTTAAATAGGGAATTGTTTGAGAAACTTGATTCTAAGTATGTCCAATCTTGCCTAGATGTTGTGAAGCATATGTTCTACTTTATCCATGCCAAGAAACTTCCTTGCTACTTTCTGTCACCGCTGTATTTCTCAAATGCAGTTTTCAGCGTGAATGGCACACACGTGTTGATTGTGAAGGTAGCATTCTTTCAGTACAGCCTTAAGCTAATTACTCTTAGTGGCAGTGGGGCTTTGTACCTCATTTGTGAACAGCTATTTATGCTACTACACCAGTACAAAGCAATGTTTCACATTACCAGTTTACCAGACTATTACACCATTGTGTTTTAATCCACTGTAGGTGGATGGAGAATATGAGCCATCTGTTTTATTTAATGATATAATCAGTAAACAATATATGCACTTTACACATTTGGTCATTAAAGATGCCCATATTGTTGGACCCTGTATTTACATTGTAAATTGGCGTATTCACACATCGGCTTGTTCTGGTGTCAAAGGCTTGCTGTGTTCATAAGCTGGTACAAAGCAAGCTCAGTAACTGCTCAAACCCAGTGCAGGTGGTCGAGCTAGTTGCCACACAGATCAAAAGTCAAACAACTGTGAATCTTCCTTTGAAAAGGCATTTGGAGAGACAAGGCTGGTCTTATCTTCACAAACAAGAAAGAGTTATAGATATACATCATGAAGTTATGAGAACAAAAGGGGGTTTTATAATCACTCTGCGTCAGAAAATCCAGTACTGCAGACTTTTGTGAAGACATCTTTGAAATATAAAGAACATCTTATTTTCCTGGACAAAATTTAAAGGACTGAGTCTGAATTATTAAATATGAGATGGTTCGGTCATTTCAAAACTTTGGAGACAAGAAGTTGCTTTCTCTTACAGTTGATTTAATTTAATTTTATATTCAGCAATGCTTAAGCAGACAGTTACAGCAAAACCCAATCTTATTCAAGGGATAGAGGTGAATGGGTGTATTTGTGCTAGAAACAAAGGAAATTGGTCGATATTTCAGTTTCCCCAAAGTATCCTTCATGAGCGCCAAAAAAATAACCACCAAAATACTTAAAAATTCATTTACAAGTAAAATCCTGTTTGCTGGCATATTTGTAAGGAGGCAAAAGATTTCACAGTCCCGTATTAAAACAGTACTGTTCATTTTAGTGTTTTACTTAACAACTTGTGCTTAAGATGCCCAGGATTTGAGATCGTTATTGGAGGACTCAGTCTCGCTTTCATTGCGTTTTATGAGGAAATAGAATTGGGTTTATCACCAAGTGAAGGCCTGACTGGCATTGATGGTAGGCAGGGAGGGGAAAGAGCTTGTGGAATTCGTATGGCTGAGAGTGAGTTGACAGGTCCACGAGGCTGGAGGAGTCTTGAGCTTCACACCACAGCATGGTTTCTGTTCATTTTGATTTCTGTCCTACGTAATGCAGATGTAGTCAGAGGCACTAGGGGTATACCCACCAACAAAGTGTGTGTGCTGAAGTGTGTTCACTTTCCATTTACTCCTAGAGACATGAGGAAATAGCTTGCAAAGTCTTTACATCTATTTCAAAGGCAAGCTAATTGTATTGTTGGGGTTTTTTTAATCTGAGGTATGAAGAAAGATTTTTTTACTAGGACTTTTTTATGCTGGCATGAATTTTAGAGATAAAGTATTTTCAAGTGCATGAGCAAAGAGAAGAAAACATCTCATTTTATGAGCTATTATATAAATTTCAAAATATATAATATTTTAATAGTTAAAATATTTAAAGTAATACAAAAGACTCAGCTATAACTATTCCTTTTATAGTCTTTTCCTAGGTATTTCATGTAAGTTGCATATTAAGCATTGGCATGCTTCCATAGGCTTTGTGATGTATTGCCTTTTGATTTTGAGATATTGTGTAACTAACTTATTTCTAATCTTATAAAGGGCTTGAGATTTATTTTTTTTTTTGCCATCCCAATCCAGTAAAAACAATCAGAAACTTGGCTACTGATATTTGATTCTTAGCTTTGTCCTGGGTATATCTTGGGTAACTGTGAACACATCTGTTTCTGTGCATCTCTAAAATGAGGATAATGTTCCATATCACAGCAAAGCATTCCAAGAGCAAATGCCCTTAATTAATCTGTGCATGGTCCTCACATGACCTGATGAGAGTTTGTGAATGATAGACTGACTGGTAGCAGTGCCCATCCTGATTTGGAGTCATGGCTTAAATGGATTTAAAAGGGGTGAAAGAGAAGCATGGGAAGAATTTAGGCTAGAGGGGTGTGGAGTATCTGATTTCCCATAATAGTGCATTACCAAGTACATACCTCATCTCCTCAGCTATTGAACATAGCTAGGAGAAAGAGGAGGTATCAATTCTTTGTTGTCTTCTTCAGATATAATTTTGAGGGCTACAGGTGACAAACTTGTCTTATGTTGGGTGACATTTTTGCTTTGTTGCAGACAGAAAAAAGTATTTGAGTTGGTTCAACAAATAGAATTAACACATCCTTGGAGACATAATGGTGAAGTGTATCTGTATATATGTGAGGAGTAATGTTAAATTTGATGTACTAGCCCAGGCAACTTATTCCTTATCAATCTCTCCTTACTGCTTCTGTCAGAAATTATGTTCCTATAGCTTGCTGTGGACTGTGATGTATTATTGCTGGCTGCTGTCAACTTAAGTCAATCAGGACTTTACAAATGTCTGTTAAGTACTTTAGGGTTCCTCAAAGCAGAAGCAGATCCTTACAAATGCAATGTTTTATGACTTACTAGCACAGCACTGCTATTTCTTGATCTCGTGTAGTAACTCAATGACCAAAAACATACTAGTGAGCCTTTGAAANGGGGATGAAGGTAGACAGTTTCCCTGGCCAAAATTACCGTTGTCACCATCACCTCTCACCTGTGGAGAAATAAAAAGAAACATAGTTTGTTACAGAACATGGATGGGTAAAGCCATAGAGTTACTCTGGGAATACATAAAAATTCTATCTCGTGTAGTAACTTGATGACCAGAAACATACTAGTGAGCCTTTGAAATGCCAGTATTTTACTGGCAACTCCTTGTCCAACTCCTGATTAGAAAGAAAATAAAAACATGGATTTCAATTGCATTTTGTTGAACTATCCACTGAAATGATGGTGGTCTTGGCTGTAAAGTTAGAAGAAAGGTTGTTAAACAGTTTGTGTAGCAGGCACATGTTGAAAGCTGGAGTAGGATGAGGTCTGAATGTGGTATCTGGTAATGATGCTGTAGAGCATCATTTTCATGAAGAGTGTTCTTTATAGAACATCTCTTGTGCTGGTGCACTTGGTTGGTGATATTTTCATGGACATCTTGTAATAATTGAATAATTAGTAAAGCTCTACCAGCAAGGAGTGAGAGAGTCAAGCTCCCACATGCCAGTTCCATCTGATGATTCCTCTTTGAGGAATCTGAGTGATCAAATGAGATGAACCATTTATAATTCTTCATGCAAGGATTACTCACAAGGAGTTAGTAAATTCCCAGTGTCCTCTTTGGAGTAAGATGGAGTATTTGGAATTATATTATCCTCATATCTGATGTTACACAGCTAACACATGTAGTACCGTTTTGGAAGAAATTTCACAAACATTGTTTGCAGTGCTCAAGATCCTTAGCAGTCAGCTGAGGAAACCAGGATCTCATCTCAGAGATGCTCACTGTAAATAGACAACCCAGGTGGAGTAGGGAATGTTGAATTTTTCAGGCATCGGTTTTCGTATGCTTACAATTCTGTTCCTTGAAATCAGTTGAAAACTTTGTGCCCAAGTGCTTGTTCTCTGAATCTGGGAGGAGGAGCAGGTGCTCGAGGTACCAGAGAAAAGCTGTTTTATAAATGCAGAGACTAGCTTACGGTATGGTTTCTGTTTTGTCCTCTTGCTCCACTGACCCAATCAAATACAGGTTTAATAGGAGAATATTGTTGTGACTAAGCTGGATAATAGAGATTGTGTTCTCGGGCTCTTAAACTTGGCCCTAAACTATTGAGTTCTGAGACTGACTTCAGCTTGAGACCCACTGTACCCTGCTTTCTTTGATCCAAACCCTGAGAATATGTATCATCACTTAAAGGCATGAACTGCTTTGTGAGGAGGAAGCCAAGAAGCGGCCCCAGAGAATGCCTTCCCACATGGAAAGCCACCACCCCCTGATTTGATGGCTTCCATGCTAATGCATCTTTCAAGGGGGCCTCTTTGTCCCGCATTGTTACTTATTTGGCTCTTCTTTTCTTTCAGTCTTAATTGTCATTAGTGTGGGGGGTTTTTTTCTCATAAAGTCATCTGGGGAATACTAGTTTATTGCATATTGTTGTGTTTGTCTAAAGACAATTGCACAAGCTTGAAACTTAATCCTTATAATCTTTCCTACTAGAGAGAGCTTGAGATAAATACTGTTGTATGCTTGGTGGGAGTGGGTCTCGACTTTTTGATCATCCATGTCTAAATGTTGAGTAATACTTAAGGGAAAATGTTCTCAAAACATTCCTTAGATGATTATTAGATTATATTTTATGTTTGATAAAAACTGGAAAATTGTATAAATATTTGCTTAACATCCCACCCCTTAAGCAATTTATTTCTTTTCTGGCCTTCAACTCTCTTGCTCAGTGAAATGAGATCAGTCACTTTCTGTTTATATTCAGTTTCACTTTGCAGTTTTCATGTGTGTGTAGTGCGATTCCCCACTGCAGAAGCATATTTAAATAATAAGTGGGGAATAAAGAGGAAAGAAGGGAAAAAATATTTTTAAAATGTTTTCTAGTGTCTTCCCACATTTTAAAAGTAAACAAGTAGCTATAATTATGCTGCATGCATCTGATGTGCTAATAAATAGTGTTAACGAGAAATTTTAAAAATTATTTAGTCCTGCTTTTCTATAAATTGTTTGTCACGTAGTAAGTTTATACATGTTTGTGTTCCAGTGGCTACTGTTAAAATCAGCCTTTGGCAAAAGCAAACACGTGATATCATGTTATTACAACAGGAAATCGCTTTTGCATCTTGAACACTACGTGGTAGTTCAAGTTTTCTGGAAAGAAACTACTTTTTCATGTAGGCAGCAGTCAATACTCACATAGGTCAACTGTTTGGCTGTTTTCTCTCATCTGAAATTTTCATTTTGGGTCAATATGGAGAATGGGTCTCAGTATCACAAACACCAGAATGAATGCTAGGTCATGTTTAAAACTTGACGAGATGGGAGGAGGGGATTAGAGTAACACTGTATTAGGGGGGAAAAAACATCAGGGTCGGTAAATTAATTTAAAAGATTGCAGACACGTCTCTGCACCAACCAGCACTGAAGCATTTCTGTTGTAAGTGCAAAATGGCTGTTTTAGATGCAAGAAGTCCTGGAGTTTCTCTTGACTCTTCTTTCTCTTCCACCATGTTTTTGCAATTAAATACTGGATGAAAATTATTTTTCCTTTCCTTTTGGTTTTTTTTGTTTTGTTTTTTTTTGGTTTTGTTTTAAATGTGTTACTTTTTCCTTAATGGGTAGCAGCTGATTTTTCCTCTGCTGGCTCACTGGGGCACAGAGACAAACCTCTTTCCAAGGAACGGAGTTCCAACATTGTTGTTGATTATTTTATTGGGAAACCATTTCTGTGGCAATGCAGGCTCTCCAGCTCCTTGATGGAGGGAAAAAAAACATGAGATGCAAGTGTTTTAGTCAGATGTAAACCCCTTTTCTCTGTAATGTGGACGGACTCACAAAGGAAGTAGACATGGAGGGCATGTGTGTCCTCAGCACACTCACGAAGACCTGAATTTCAAGAGCAGCCAACCCGTGACAGACTCTCCTTTGGGAGCACAAGTGGCCTTCTTCAGACTGGGACCCATTCTTGGTACTTTCCACAAAGTTGCAGTTGACATCTGCTGCTCCCTGTAGGACAAAGAGCAAGTTTGCTTTCCAAGATCTCTTTGTCCTTCTTTTTTCTGGCTCACCCCATCTTATTTACCCAAAGTTTGAGTTGCATTTTTTGCAGGAGTCTTGGGCTTCCTCTCCATCCCCTTCTGTGGTTTTCACAGCCTGTCATTTGGAGATGGTTTTGACATCTTTTAACAAACATATTCACTTAGAATCACAATGTGGTTGCTCCGAAAAAAGGCGGCATTTCTTTTCTTCCTTCCTCTTTATGAACTGGAGACATAATCTGTAAAAGCTTGGTGTAAGCTCACAATAGCACTTTGTCCTCTTTCACATCATTTGCCAAATGACTACTGTTGTGGCAACAGCTGTAACCAGGCATGGTGTCAGCTCTTTTTGCCATAACATGACTGGATGTCAATAATTTTAATATAATGTGAAACACACTCCCAGGCTGTGCAATGAGGCATCTGATTATTAAATTCCTTGAAATGTCATCTGGGTTTTTGGGTTTTTTTTTTGCATCAATTCAGGTCTCAGAACTGGACTGTGTTGTGATTAAAGGAAAAAGAACAGAAAATTCTCTCATTATAATAAACATTTCCAAGAAAACTCTAACCCTGAAGCAGACAGCTCCGCTCTGCTTACATAGACAGCAACAGCAAAGGCTCTGTGAAGGCTGTAAGGGGTGGAGGTTATAATTGTGTCTCCCAGTTGTTTGCTGCTCTTTACTGCAGCACTTTCTCCAGTGACAGTAAATGCTATTTATTTTTAGGCTTCTTTTTCTGAACTACTTATAAAAAGTGAAAGGTAGGAACCTGGTGAAGCATTTGTTTTTAATACATTGCTTACATTGTGCTCCAAAGCACAATATTCAGTGTTCTTATTAATGATTGAAATGTTAGCATTTAATTGTGTAAGGCAATTAAAAAGCTCGACATTACTAGTTCTTGGGCTGAGTCCATTAATACAGCAAGCATTAGTAAGAAATATATTGAAGAAGTTGAACAAGGTCATAAATGTTCTGCGTGCAAAGAGCACCTAATGCTTTCTTTTCGAGCCTCTAAGAAGTAGTTTTAAAAAAAAAACCAAACAAGACCTTGTGAGATGAATAGATAAAAGGCTTTCTTGGTTTAGTTATGTCAGTTTGGCTTTTTCCTGTAATTGCTGGGGTTGTTTTGTTCCTAAAGAGGGAACGGATGCCAAGCAGAAGAGGTAATTTCTGAGCAGTGTTTCAAGATATTGTGAAAGTTCTCAACTTTTCTGTAATAAGAAAAATAACATTTCTCTAATGATGTCTGTTTATTGCATATTGTTCTTCTGTGTGCAGTTCAGTGCAGCTGGCAGCAAGTACTTGAGAGAAACCCAGGGCCGAGGAAACAGCGTAGGGGAACCTGAGTAGCCCCAAGTAACTCAGGCTGCGTGCGCTGGCTCCTCGGGGTGCTGTCAAGCCGTCCTTACCTGACGTCACCGTGGATGAAATCGAAAGAGATCATTTGCGTTTGATCCCAGGTGTCTTTACATTTGAATCCAAACAGGAAAAAGCTCCTGGCAGCACAAAGCTGGGTTGGAGGTGTTGATTCTCTAAACATGTCCGGATGTCACTCTCCTTGCGTCAGATGGGCTGGCTGTGGGGCTTACTTTCCTTTGGTAATCTTGGGAGTTACTTGCACAATGAAAAGTTCAGGTTTTTCTGACCTGTAAAGAGTTATAGCAGAGCTCAGTACTTGTAAAGTATCATTACGTGCTCAGAAGTAAAGAAACCTTTTACTGGGGAGGAGCTCAGACCAAAACCCCAAGTGTGGATGTTTCAACACCTTGGAATCTGTATCTGCATCTGAGTTCTGCAGGTTACGTGTGCCAGTAGTGCATTAAACCAGTGTATGACATGGAAATTTCCCTAAAACTTACAGTATTTCAGGTGCAGTTACAACTATTTTCTGCAGGCTCTGCTAGACAGTTTCCAAGGAAAAATTTTGTTTAATTTAATATCAAGCCAAATCCACTGTACATCTTCAAGTCTCTACTTAACTGTTTGAACATGGGCAGAACAGAAGCAGCACAAGCAGAAATAATGTGGTATTTCCCAAATCAACTTCTCTGACCCTTAGCTTGGGAAAAATACCAACCTGAAGAAGGAGAAGCAAGTTCTAGCTCTAAAAACACACAGGTTTTGCCTTCTCTAGTGATGCTGCAGTCATGGCATTTTAAAAGGGTACAATTGTTTTCAGTCCAAGAGCGAGTTGACTCTTCACGCGTAGTTGACACTTCCATTTAGGCTGACAAGGGTAAATTTTAGGACAAACCACAGGAAATGGCTTGGAGAGGTGAAGGATATTAAGAAAATATTATACTGCTGCTTTAGAAGTAAAATGAAACACTTTAAGCTCTCTTTTCCCATACAATGTTTAAAGCCATTGTTTTGATAATTTTTTTGCAAAAAAATATTGCAACTATTGAAAACAAATGTTCTTCAAAATATATATAGTTGTTTCTGTAATTTCAGACCAAGACAAGTCACAGGAAAATCCTCTTCTCCTGGGGGGTAGCTTGAGGTTTTCTGAAAAGACATTTCTCTTCCCCTTCTTCTGTCCCCTCGCCCCCTGGTTTTGTACTAATTATGCCCCCTTTAAAGCATTGCTTTCTGTGTGAGCTTTCAGAGTGAAGATCGTTTGACTTTTTGCTTATGGAAGAATCTGCTTTAGCAGACGCAGCAATAGGAACAGAAATAGCACTTTCAAAGCTGAGGGACTGTATTCATTTTGGTATGTAGAGAATGGCAACAAGCAGTCATTAGGATTGAGAGAATTCTGTTCTTTCTCTGTCTCTCTGCCCCTGTTGCGAGATGAGCAAGGGCTGACCTGAACTTTTGTTTGTTTGTTCTGCTGTGGGGTTAAAGATTCATGCTCTCCACCGCCCCTCCACCAGCACCACCACCCCCCCACCCCACTGCCCCAGGTTTATTCTGCTTTTGTAAGGGAAGGAGGAATTCAACTTCTGTGAAGGCAAAAGAAAGATCCTTTCCTTATATAAGAAACAGATGAATAAGACCTGAGGTGATAGATTGTTTTTTTCCCAGCTTTTTACCTGTAAAGAAATACAATATTTTTAGGGTAAGGGATGAATGTGGAAAGCAATGATTGAACAAATAACTTCTTTAAGGCCAGTGCTAGAAACACTTGCCAGTTATAGTAATGTCAGTCGGAGGTGTGATTTTTGGCTGTATGTGTTTATTGGCAAAAGCTCTAGTGTAGACATGGTTGTACCAGGAAAGAAAAAAAAAAAGCTTTGGCCAGTATATTCTATTTTGCTTGGGGAGGGTATAACCTCTAACAATAAAAGCTTTTTTTTCCAGCTGGTAAGTTGCAACTCCAGTAGAAACTCATGCCAAAATAGTTATACTGTTGTAGTGGCAAATCTTTTTCATAGACTGGACTTCTGAGTCTGCTGTCCTAACATTAGCAACTGTGCTCCTGTTATTGTTAATTTTAACAGCAGCAACATCTGAAGGTGATTTGAGTGCCTTAGACTTTGTGGCATTGTAATGATCTTGAATTTACAGATCTGCATTTCATTTAATCCCCGTGCCTAGGAGAATTGCAAACAGAGTTGCACTGGACTCCAGCTTTTGCATAGAAGACATTTCTTTAGAGTTCTCAAGTATTACTCCAGTAAAAAGGCCCATGTGCTTTGCAGAGGTCTGAAAGCAACTGTTTATAGTGAAGCATTCTTCTGGGTGTAACACAGTGTTCAGAACTAGGTTTTGCAGATTTCTGTAGCGATTTTTTTCTTGAATATATTGGGATTATGGAGGAGATGCAGTCGTGACCTTGTGGGACTACATAGATGTGTGATGTCACAGGTCTTTCATGTGAACTAACTTTCTCCTCACACATTAGGATGAGACAGAAATAATTTTTCCTAATTCTGGAGCACACTGCATCAGCTATCTTCAATACATGCAATCAGAAGGGTTAAATACTCCAGGGAGACGCTCCAAATATTTAAATTTTCCAGGCCCCAGTTTCATGTCACAAGAACATTTCAGCTATTTTGTGATCTCTCCGGAGTGCTCTCACACTAGGAGAGCACAAAAAGTGCTGTCCTCAATACTGTTAGGGAGATGACCCCTGGAGATGTGCAGTCTGCCCGCCGTGATCAGTATCTGCTTATCTCCCACTGGTATCTCATGCCAAATGACTTTTATAAGTGAATGCCAACACCGGAGCCTTTATTGCTCGGGGTTTTTTTCAGCCTAATGCTGCATCGTTATGATATGGTACAAGCCAATGTTCTGGTTGTTTGGGTTTGGGGTTTTTTATTTTTGCTTTAAATTACCTCTGACTTCTACGGGTGTAAAATTCGGCCAGTGCTGGATGCTTTTGGAAATCCTGCCCTTCAGCTGGTTTTGGTTTTGCTGGTTTTTTATGTCCGGTGTAGGACTCGGTAATGTGTGCTGGCACAACATCTCGCTGGAGCAGAACAATGATTTATTGTGCTAATTACTGACATCCCAAACCTACAGACAGTAATCTTGATCTGGGGGGCAAAAAAATAAACCCTCAACACTAGTTTAGGACCTATTCAAAAAGATAGTTTCTGTGAAACTGGTAGGGTAAGAAAACTGAGCATGTCAAGTTTGAGTGTGTTTACCTTTCTAAGGTAATGCTCTTTGTATTTTTTTTTACAAAAAGAAGAAGAAAAAAAAGAAATGCTGGGGAAGGTTGGTGTTTGGTAATAGGTACAGACTTCTGCAGCTGTACTTTCAGTATTCCTGGTCTTTCAGCTTCACAGCTTATCTTTTTCTAGACTTTAGAAGCATGAAATAAGTTAAAATCAATAGGGTTTTAGAATATTTGGACTTTGTGGCATTTTTTTCTTTGTTGCTCTGTGACTTGGACAACAAACATTGTGAACTGAGTAGCCTCAGTTTGTTAATCTTTCCCTGGGTGCATCTTTTCTTAGTTCAGCAAAAACACAAACAAAAAAATCTACTGCATGTGGTCAGTGCTCAGTTTGCTTGGGCTCATGTGTCATGTTGAAACCAGAATATTTTCTCTCCGAGACAAGCACAGTCCCTTATTCTTGGTAAGAATTCTCAGTTTTCATTCTGGATTTTAGCTGTTAACCCTTTGTCATTCCAGCTTTAAAAAATAAACTAAAAAAAAAAAAAATCATAGTATATATAAGGGAAATATGTGTGTTTAATATTTTGCTTGTTCAAATAGCTGAACTGCATTTCTTCAAATATAAAAACACCACAAACAATCAAATTCCCCAAGCAGGCAGAAGATCACCTAGCCAAAACCAAAACGGAGAAATTTCCTTCTCAAAAGTGCGGCTTTCAAGAAACTTTGGGTAATGAACTATAAACAAGAGGTTAAAATGGGAACACTATTACATCTGATTCTTCAGTGTCTGGATCTCAGTGTCTTAGGTACCTTGGCTGTAAGCAAAAACGTAAACGACTGACCAAATTCTGGCATTTGCAGCTTCATTCACAGTTCAAGTGAGTTGCTTGCAACTCTCTGCCTGCAAATGACGGGGTAAAATCCAATCTGGGGTGAGGAGACAAGGCAGTTCCTCCAGTCCTCTTGCTGTAACACAAACTCTCTTGGGGCAGCTGTACCCCTAAAAATCTAAAGGGAAATTAAACATAAATAAAGCTTATTACAAATGTGTATTCCTGGGACACCTACCAGGTGAAATTGTCGTATGGCAAATTTTACCCTGTGGTGTGTCCGTTACCGGGCAAGCAACGTGAAAGAGCTGGACAAAACTATGGTTTCTGGAGGAATGTTTAATTGAAAGCTTTTCCCTTAAAAATATCATCTTTCCAGAAATGCAGATGTGCATGAGAATCCTATAGGGATATTGGTATTTGGCCTCTAGGATTTTAACAGTCCTGTTCCCAAGGTTAAGATATACAGAGAGCCAAATTTTATTTGAAACTATTATAACAAGGCAGATATGGAAGCTCATGGAGTATTACATTGCAAATCACATGTTAAAGAGAGACACATGGCTCTTGAGCTATAAAATGAGAAAGGAATGATATTTAAAAGATATCTTTAACCACTTGTTTTACTCATTAATCTGCGGTTCAGAAAGCATTATTTGCCAAAAAAAATGCTATTATGGGATTGTTTCTGAAAAGAAAATAAATATTTCAGGCACTTTCACTGCGAACATAACTGTGTAACAATAGCAAAACAAATACTGATGGTGAATAACGTTTCTATGAGTGAATGTGTTGAACAGCTGCCACTTTCCACCCTTGAGACTTCTGTGTATCTATGTTGGATGAAGTGATTCCTGTAGCAGATTTGTAATACACTTTGTGTAGCAGTGGGGTTAAAGGCAAGAGCTGAATTGTCATACTGCACCTTAATGTGGATTTCGTTAAATCAAGGGAAAATTCTGCTATTGACATGTTAGAATTGCTGCTTATCAACAACAAAAAAAGGTCTGAAAATGCCCCATGGCAAAACTCCTGACCCTGTGAAATGCCATCACCACGAGGTGCTGTTCTCTTCCATCTGAACTCTCCCACATGTGGGTACTTTTGCTCAAAGTGAAAGTTCCACCCAAGTGCTCACTGGGAGACACGCTGTCCTGTCTCTCTCCATGTCCCTGTGACAGTGTTGTCCTTACTTGCACCTTCTGAAATGACATGAGGCGTTCTCAGATATTCACAGTCCTTCTGAGACTGTTGTTTCTTACCAGATTTTTATAAAGAAGAAGGCGCCGCACCTTTGCAATTAGCACTCAGGAGTTTATCAGGAGAGCGATATGCCTCAGATGTTGCCAACTGTGTCAACTCATGGTCTGGATATTTTGTGTGAGCGAGTCAAGTTCTGGTAGCTAAAGAAGCAAGCAAGCCACTGAGCCTGGTAGATACTCATTTCCAAAATCGTATTTGAGGGTAGGATATTTTGGAGAATACAAAAATTCATCTAAACCGTGAATTACAGCCTGGGACCAGTTAAATGAGGGGATGTCACAGCCTTCAAGGTAACTGTTACCATGGCTTGGGCCCATTCCTGATGTGTTTGGGTAAATCCCAGCATGAGACACCCCTGGGCATTACTGTCAGGGTGTGGGCCAGGACTCTGTCTCCCAGCTCAGCAGGAATTCTGCCTGCACAAAGCCCTTCTGTTAGGGGCAGTCTGGCTTCCTGGTGCATGGGCTCTCAGTGTGCGCGTATGTGCTCACACTTTGGATAAGCGAGTCTTACTTTAAAGACCCAGGAGCAAGTTGTTGGCTGCCAAATGGGAGGCCTGGTAGTTGTTCCTGCTGCAACAATCCCTCTTTGTTCTGCAGGATGGTACCGCAGCAGATCACAAAGTTGCTGAGGGGTTGCGTGGGCTTCCTACTCTTCTGAGTACGGTGGCATAACAGCTGCCTCTTGGGTCTGAAGCTTGCCTCTTTGTTAAAAATAAAATCTGCTTAAGTGTCACCCTTTTTGAAAGAATTCTTCAGAGTTCAAAGTAAATTATCTCAGGGATGATGATAATCATTGGCCTTTAATTGAACTGTGGGGCTTCAAATGTAGAAACCAGTTCATGGTTAATCATTTAAGTTCATCAGAAATAAGATTCAAGTCGGGGCAATTAGACAATTGGTTCATTACTCAAACTGTCTAATGATGTTTCACTGATCTTTCACAAATGATAATACAGTAGATGAACTGTGCAGTTTAAATTATTCCAGTTTTAGATAGTTGAACAGTGACTTACCAAAACTGTTAATGGAAGTTATTCAAGATGTGCTGTCTAAATCCTTTCCAATTAGTGTTGAGGTCTTGAAGGGCCAGTCTTAGCTTTTTATTAATATGTTCAGTTTATTAATGTATTTTTTTATATATGCATAGTGTGACTGTCTGGTACATCTCAAGATGTTGCATAATTATTATCCTTTTAATTTGTTTTACTTGGGTTTTACTCCTTAGTCTTGCTTAAAATTCAGAAATATTTCATAGCTTAATAACTTAATAACTCATTAGAAAACTGTGACATGTACTGGAGGTTACCTCAAAGGCTATCCATATTTAACAGTAAACTTGAGATAATTCATTGACAGTATGACTGTCATTGACCACTTTAAATATTTCAGGTTGTGTTTTGACCTTTTGCCTTACATTTAAACCATATGAAGAAACTGAAACAGATTGTGTACAAAATTGGGATCTTTGCCAGATGGTTATGGCATTAGGAAACAATGAAAAATTACTACCTTGCCTGATTGTAGTACTACATATATATAGTTTATTAAATATACACTTTCATAATTTTTTTTTACTTTTCTGTGTTTTAAATTTGAGTCTTCCCTGTCCTTATTAAGAAATCCCTAATAAAAAGATCTTCTGCTTCCAGTTTTGGAGGAACATCTGTGGCCAACAAATTATTGCCTAAATATGATTCGAGATACAAATTAGGTTTTTGAAAAACAGAACTAATTAAAAATGCTAATGATGATTTTCAGTCTCTCATGCTTTTAGCTTGCCACGTATAAAAAGGTCTTGTTTTGGATGCTTGAAGTGATGTTCTCTTGGGAAGCTCTTTGCTGGGATCTAGTGTAGAGAAGCAAGAGTGGAGGAGAAATTGCATCCCAGTCACAAAATAATCAGAAGATTTAGAACAGCCTGTTCAGTTTTGATGGGCTTTTCTTGAAGGATCTCAAATGGCTGTGTGAGTCAACTTTCCTGTGAAAATGCAGCCTGTCTTCAGTCTCTGACTTTTCACACTTGTCAGATCGTTTACTGCTGACTTGTCGAGGTTTCTCGTGAGTGAACAAAACTGTTGGTGGATACACAAAGTTTCTCTAGGTTGGCTGTGTGATAGATGGTTTCCCATTCTCTCCCTGCTGAAATCCATGAAAAATTTTATTTCACTGAGTTCAGATGCAGTTCTGGAGACAGAATAAGCATGTTTTAATTAGTTTATGTCATAAAATGTAAGCTGTCATACTGCATTTACAAGGATTCCACAGATTTCCATTACCATCCTGTTTTGATTTAACTTGGTAATTATATTTATGTAAAAATGCTCAGTGATAAGCTACCCATACAAAGGGAGAATGGTGAAGAGGGATGGAAGGAAGATGGGAAAGTATTTCATTCCCTGGCAAGGCTTCTGTATTGTTGACCTTTGTGCAGACCATCATCCTTGAATCTCTCTGTTACGAACCCTTCCTTCCCTCTGGCGTAACTTGGCGTCCCAAAGGATCATTAGGTTGAGTAGTGACTCCAGAACAGTTTCTGATGTGCTTCTCATGCAGCACAACTATCCTTCACACGAGGCTGGAGGTGACTTTGAAGGATGTGTCTTTGTTTTCAGCTGTATGATACCTGCAAAGGAAACTAGCCTGTTACTGCAGTATTTTAATACAGGGAAGGCAGCTTGATCCAAGTTCCCCAGATGTTCCTGTGGACGATTGGTGACCCACAACCACACAATCCACGGTGTTTCTGAGCTGACGGTTTGATGATAGGTGTTTATTGTCCATGAGATGTTTTGAGACCAGGCAGTGATCTCTAGGTCCTAAATGCTGCAACTTTTCTAACTAGTTTGTTATTTTTGGGACTTCCCTAGAACGGATACATGTATTTCTAGCCACAGATAGCAGTGTGTGCAGCAATCCTTTGTCACAGCTCTCTTTTCTCTCTGAAAGTTTTTACCTAGCATGAAAATGCTTGGAATCTTCCTTCACCTATGAAGTCAATTAACTAATTTGTTCCCAGGTGGGTTGTGCATCTCCTCCCATTCCAGGATCCACACGTGTCCCCTCCTCGCAGTGCTGAACACTGGCCAGAGAGGCCCTCACACCCTTTCCCATGCAATGCCAGAAGCCTTTGGAGAATGTTATTGCCCTGGAAAGGAAACTGAAGAACCACTTCAGGTCTCGTAACTCATGATAGCTAAAGAGCTTAAGGCTGCCCCTGAGTATTGGTTTCCAGTGCCATTGTTTCTCCGGTGAAGCCTCGAGTGTGACATGTGCTCAGCATCACGTGCAGTGATACTGGGGTCTGGTCATGTTGTGTAATGGCAAGTTCTTGCAGTAGTGAAATTTGAGACATCTCAACGGGAAACGTTGAGGCCCCTTAATTCTGCAGTACATGGTTCTCAAAGGCCTTTGTGGACCCATTTAACATGTTTAGCATTAAGTGGTTTTTCTCTTACCACCTGTAGTTTGGTTCACATTCCTCTCACCTTTTCTTACTGCTACACTAGTGCCAAGCTGTTTCTAGAACTGATCTGCTCTCAAAGACGTTTTCTATTAGGTTTTATTCTAAATAAGTACAAGAAAGGTCTTTACTATCTGCAAATTAAAAGCATATCTTGCGTTTGTCCTTCAAATGAAATTTGACTTCCTTTTAGGCAATGAATAATAAGTAATGACTTAGAAGCTGAAGGTGCTGTGCTTCTAATTTCTGCAAGACTGAAGATCTTGTTAAATGAAGAATTTCTACTACAACTAATAAAGCTTTGTTTAGGGAAAGATAGGGGCAAGCACCCCATTTTGTATGTAATGCATCCACAACATAGCCCAGAGCTGTCCTTAAAAACTAGAGCAAAACTGGCACTGAACTTTCCCTGATGGCTGAAGCAGTCCAAGATTTCTGGCTGGCTGTGAAGCTTTTCCTCTATTTATGCTATAACTCAGAATTGTTTTCTAACCATTTCCTAAGTTAGCACAGTTTAACCAGTTAGCATTTAGAGGCTGAATTCCAGTATTCTTGTTCTGTGAATGGTTCCATTGGCTTAATTGACTCCTTGGGAAGTAAGGAAGTATTCAGAGTAAAAGTGATGGACCTTGGGTTTGGTTAGTTGTAGGTAGCAGCCAGCTGAAATACAACTTCTTGTACGTATGAAAACAACGGTGCTGTTCAGAGTCCCATCCTCAAGAGATACAGACACTAATATAATGACAATTAAAAAGTTTTATTGATGCATATATTTCTTAGGCATTGCACATCATGAAGTACTCCTAAGAAACCAGAGGATTCTTTGTTTAGCAGCTAGTCAGCTAACACCCTAAGAAATCTTTCATGAAATTTATGTAATTCATGGTTGGAAAAAATTTGATTTCCCAAAATGAAATGACAAGTGCATGAGGTGAGGATGCAATTTAAAATGCCCTGCCAGTTTTATAAACAGACAAGCCTAGGTGCAATGACTCCTCAGGAGTTGTGCTGTGTGTCGATCCACATCGGGTTTTCTAAGGAGTAATTCAAGCATATTTTGATGCATCCCAGAAAGGAGGCAGAAACACTTTTCACGTGCAAGGTAACTGCTCTGATATTCAATTTGTTTGATGAGGAAAGTCTGCATTTCTGTCATCATGAAAGAAAACAATGAAAACAAATTCTTAAAAGATTTTAGAAGAAAGTTCTTAAAAGATACCGTGTTAATTACTTTAGGTATTTTTCAGTTTAATGGTAGCTAAATATGGTGCTTACACAGGGTTAAATTAATCAACAGCTTCCTAATTAAAACAAATATCTTCTCCCAGAGATTTAAAATGTGGATTTTTTTTTTTTGTTATTATTAAACAGTCAAAATGCTTTTGTCAGATAAGGCAAGACTTTCCATGTTGAACCTAGGAACCTCCTGCATACTATTCCTGAATACATTAGCATTAACTATTTTGCCTTCCAGACAATAAATTATGAAAAAGCTCTTTAAAGTGGGGAGGGTCGGGATAGGATGGTGGAAGCCAGTGAGATGGTGTGTAACACCATGCATGCTTGTCGTGCTTGCAGCCTCACTTCAGACCTGCTGTGGTTTGTGAATAGAGTTGTCTGTTCCCACCTGAGTTTTTTTATAGGAAAGCCCAGCACAATGGCTTTGCTTTGGTCATGGACTTAGAAGCTCAAGCTCTGAAGGAGAACTGGCAGAGCTGTGGGAGGAGGCTTTTCTCCTCTGGCTTGCACTTTCAGGAGGTTTAAAATTCTCCAGATTCTCAACTTCATCTTTTTTGAAATTATCAAATGAAGTTTGTTGGGTTGACTTTGATATGGACTGTATGCCAGTGGCATGAAAACTCATCCTTGAGAAATACACAGCCCTCCTGACCCTTCCTGTCTCCCAGTCACGCTTTTACATTTCCACTTGGAAGGCTAATATTCACCGCTCTAGGAGATTTGCTACCACTGTTAATGATCTCTGCAGGTTTGGTAAACAGCAGATCAAATTGATCTGCCCCATTGTTACTGAGAACTGAGCTAAATTAACAGATTAGTTGTATTAATGTGGTTTAAACTTGGTGACGTTATCCTGCATGGGTTTGACATGGAAAATGGGTAGCCGGTACATTTTCATGTGCAAAATCCAGAGTCTGCTCTGAGTATTTATCTTAAATTTGTCTGTAAACTATGAAACTCCATTTCGACCACATAATTTCCTTTTAGCACACTTGCCCTTCAGCTGTTAAACGTCAAACAAACATTAGGAGCTTCAGCAATGGGTCCATTTTATGAGTGCATAGTAAACTTTTTCATCCTAGTAAAGTTTATTTAGGTATCATAAGCTGATAACATTCTAATGCATGAAGAAAGCGTGTTTTCTTTCTTCTGAATCAGACAGTGTTCCCCTGATAACTATCCTGAGGTAAAATATAATGAAGTTGGCTTTAGTTTTATAAGCACTAGCATCATGTCATATGCTGGCAAAGTTTCTAAAATAACTGGGTATATACATTACTTTGATATTAAAAGAGAACAGGGAGATTACAAGAAGGTATTTAATGAGACGAGAAAAATAAAGCTTCTAGATGATGATACTGAGAGAAGTGTTCTCCTCTAAAAAGAAATAGTGAATTTGAGAAGGAAAATCCACAGAAGTCAGCAAGGCTCTGGAGCTTTTTCTCACAACTCTATTCAAATTTAGTGAAAGCGAGTATTCTTTCTGCAAGGCTTTGAATCATTCTCTAACTTTCCATTGCAGAAATCTTTTCTGTCATCCTAGGTAAAAATCCACCCCATCCCCACCCCAGTTACTGAATCCTATAGGATTTTTCCATAGGAGTAATTAAAAACACTCGTTTTTAACTTTCTGCCATAGATCCTAAAGAGCTGTGGGAGAAAAGTAGGCTTTAGAGAAGTGGGAAAAATATGTTCTGAGTGAAAAAAACTTGCCCAACGTCCTGCGTACGTCCCGAGTGAGGAATTTCAGATGGGCGTTTGCCTCATCCCTGCTCCGTGAGCTCTGTGCATGGGATGATGCTGTCACTGAGTGGAAGTGTCTTGCATTTCTGAGTAGCCTGGAATGGGGCCGTGCACCGACGTGTTTGGTCTGGTGTTTACACGGGCTGTGTTTGCGTAACTGAAGGAATGGAGTCTGTGTAAACAATTCCCATCGATTATGACAGCTCATGCCAGCTCAGCAGCATTAGATTCACTGCTTAAATATTTCAGGCTGATATCTATTTGTTTTCTCAGTCTATTGGAGTGTTTATTAATAAGATTTAGTATGTAAATACTCTTCTCTAGTGCTCAGTGCTAAAGATGTTCTCCTTTTAGTGGGATTTTTGTTTTGTTCTAGTAATATTAGCTTAAGAGCCATTGATGGCACAACTTGGTGCTAATTCAAGCATCACTGCTGCCTGAATCATTGAAAAAATAAATATTAATTAATTCAGTGTCTCAATGGAAGGTGATGACACAAATATTGTAGCAGGCCTGTAAAGGAATGGTCATTGTCAAAACCACGGTGTCTTTGACGTGCAGATACAGATACAAGGAGAGGATCTGCAATCACTTCCGATTGGCTGGTTGTCAAGCTGACATTTCCCCTTGCTTAGTCAACAGCCTGTTTCTTAAGCTGTGTCACACCCGCTCCAGTTCAGGTTCAACAATGCTGCCTCTCCATTCCAGCAGCTGTTTTGGTATTGCCATTTCGCTGAAGAACACTTTAGGTGATGTATCACACGCTTGCCTGAGGAGTTTTTCCTATTCGTTTCTCTTACTTGCAGGGAGCCTTTGGTGAATCTGTTGCCATGTTTTGTTTGAGAAGGTGTTGAAACTCATTGTAGTTGGCATCAGCCCCAGTCCAGGTCAGTGCCAAGCTTGGTGCTGGTGCCAGTGGTCTGTTGTGCCTGGCATAGCTACACTGCTCCTCTGAAGGACATTAGCTGAGTCAACAATAGCGTGTTTCCATCACCACTGCTGCATTAACACTGGAAGTTTTGCTGGAAAAGTAATGTTGGCAGGGTTTGGTTTGGTTTTGTCTTTCTCGTTCCTAGCCAGCATAGCAATGCCAGAAAAAGACTCTGATGGAGACTGAGCATTAGGACTCTGCAGCCTGTGGATGCAGCTGATCAGTCCTTCAACCTGACCAGCATCAGGTTGTGCCCTGAGTCCCAGGGAGAGAGACCATAGTGCTGTTCTGTGGCTGTGAAAACTGCAGAACCCAGCCGAGAGCAATTTCCTGCTCCCAGCTCTTCTGAGCAGAGCAGGCTTGAGAGGTCCAATGTAAACTCTGCTGCCTTGTTCTGTGTCTCCTCTTCTAAGTGCTGCAAAAACCAGCAGGGCACTCTTGCCATGAAAAGCTGAAGGTGGTTCTTAAACCACTGGTCTCTTAGCAGTTCCACCCAAGCTGGACTTGGTCCATGTCCTTTCCAACCTGTCCCTCACTGAAGTATAGATTAATATTCAGAACTTAATAATTGATTTGATCAACATGATTTGTTTTCAATTTTATACATGCTCAGTGGCAGTGAAGTCAGGGGAATTAACTGTGGGAAAAACAGCAGCAGTAAAGAGTAGGGCTGGTGTTTGGATGCCCTGATCCTTTCCCCCTCTCTTTCCATGTGGCTGGGAATTGTTGTAACTATGCAATCGCATTGAGGTAAAAGCTCATGAGGCTGTGTGTTGATATGATACAGTACTTGGGGAGCACTGTCCTGCAGTACCATAACCCAGTCAGGTTTCAGGCTTTACAGTTCAGGAATTCCTTCCCTTCATAGTTTAAAGAACCTCCCCATTATTATCTATCTTTCTGTGGTTTTCTAGATTGTGCTTGACTATGATAATATTGCAGTACAAATTAAATTCTGCTTCCAGTGATTTTTCCTAGATCTCAGTTGCTGCTTTCCTGCACAGGTTATGAAGTGTCACAAGTCAGGAGTACCAATTATTAGTTTCTTCATTTAATGGGTAGTTTTAATGTTCTAGGAGAACCCATTTCTTAACTTAATAAAAGTATTTTTAGGCTATTGCATAGCATTTGCCTAGTTAGTTTTTTGGTCTTTGCTCTTTGAACATGTCTAGTTATACTGCTCTGGCATTGTTGCAAATACAGTTCTATAATCTAAGAAAAGTAAGCACTTAAGATTTCACGGATAGTTTCAATGTTTTGTTTTGTTTTTTTTTTCCTTGTGTTTAGTCGTAATTATAGAACATTTCTAGTGACACTTCACTATTGGCAAAGCTTCCATAAATTCAAAATTTTTGTAAGGTTATCGTCCATGAAATACGCCACTAGGAAAATATTTTATGTGTGTCAGTATGTTTAAGATTCCTTTACTGACATTCTGCTTTCAAAAGGTTTTATCTGGCAGTACCATTCACTCTGGTTAACAGTAGGCATTTAAGCCCTGGTCATGCAAAGCACATTTGCCACTCTTGTCTTTTAGGGGCTTGTTTCCAAGTGTGGGATTCATAACTCTGAGCTAAGCATAGAAACCAGGTTAAGGAGAGGCTGAGCAGGGAGTGCTTTCCACCTCTTCTGCCAAAGTTGCAATCCTTTATCTTAAGCAAAGGTGCTTATATTCCACCTATATGTCACATGTATTTGTGCTGCATGTTTTCCAGGGGTTTAGACTTAGTTACCTTTGAGATGCTAAACATGATTTCTGCTCCTCATCTCCCCCCTGCCCAGGGCTGTTACACTGATCAGGGTAACCTCTTCTGTCCATCTTCTCAGACTGTGACTGGGCCTGGCTTTGAAGGGCAGGAGGCAGGCTTTGAGCTGATCCTGTTTCATCTTCTAATTTTTTTTTCTTCTTGGAAATTGCTGTTTTGCCCTGTGTCCCAGCTCAATTCATAACGGAAACCAGTTTTATTCATGCATTATATCAGGGGTTTGCTGGCACACTGAACAGGGAATTAAGCTCCGTGGCTGAAGCAGCTTCTACTCATGGCTGTTCATCTGCCTTTCTTTGGGAAGTCAGCGCAACCGCCGTGGTGAGAGCTGAATGGGATGTGCATTTGTTCATCCACCACTGTTTATAATCTGCTATATTAATGTAGCCTGACATTGGTTTAATTTACAGCATAATACTGGGTTGTAAACTGCAGCTGTTCACAAATAGATTCATTTCCCATTCAGGCACCTCTCCAGTGAAGGCAATATCCTCCAGGAGCCCAGCAGGACCCTACTTCAGTCAGTCCAGTGTAGTCTGATGTCTCGTGTGTCAGCACTCCCTGTCCATCCCCATCCCCGTGGTGACTGGGCTTTGCCAGCCACGCAGAAGGTCAAACAAAAACTTGGGCTGGAGCTCACACTAGAGCATAAGATAAATAAGTGCTTATGAGTTATGGGCTCACATGGAGGCAGTCTTCAGTAGCTTTTCCTTATTTTAGTGTATTGGGTAACTCAGTAGAATAGAGCTTTTGGTCATTTACAGTCAAAGCAATTACTTCATTTAGGAGAGAAGGCATTACATCTACACAGTAGCTTCTCTTCAGTGAAAAAGTCATTGCTATTTAGATGTTATCTAGATTTCCTGCATGAGAGTTGGAACAGAGCCAAACATTACATGACTCCAGAAAAAAAATATTGCTTTAAAGTTTTACTTGGCTTCTTAGAGGATGATTTACTTTTTACGAGGTGACGAGAAAAAGGGAGGAACTATGTGACAGAGAAGGAGACACGAATTTTTGTATTGGGAGTATCTGAGGAAAGTCTTACAGGAGGGGTTTTTAAATTACTATTTTTTTTTAATCTGAAGTGTATTTCCATATTTATCAAACTGTGCTAAAAGAACATCAATACATACATGAATATAGTGATGCTAGATTGTATCTAAGAATTCTGTAAAATCTACAAATTACCTTTGAAATTATAGGTATGCTGTGTTTCTACACCTGACTGCCATCTCCATTTTGAACATTGGGCTAATTTGCTTTCTCCATTGTTGTCTTATCCCCATTTGGGATTGGGATTCCCTGGGAAGGGAGAAGGTGCTAACAGTACAGACTGAGTGACAAGCTGACTCCTTTTCAAAGGGTGCTTCATAGCACAATAGGATGGGAGCAGCTTTTGAAATCCCACTCATTCCGGCTTCTTGACACAGGCTTGGGGTCTGCAGCAATGAAATGTCCCCTGAGATAGAACAAAAGGCCAGTTGTTTTAGCACAACCCTTTAAAGTACAATTTTGGGGGATGTGCAGAGAGCTTGGACAGGGGAGAACAAGCAAGGCAATCTTTCCTAAGAAAGGTTTCTATTTTACTGAAAGACCTCAAATGAGAGAGGCTTCCTGCGTAAGAGAAGAATCTGTGATTCCATGGCTTATGTGGAGTAGGAGTGTGTGCAGTCCCATCTTAGAGAAATCCAGTCTAAACCTAGAGAGCAGCACAACACGGTGCATCACTGACACGCAGGCTGTCCCCATTCTTACATCTGTTCCCATGCATTGCCTGTGAATCCACAGTGATGGTGCAAATCAAACACAAAAATGTGGGTGCATTTGCTGTAGGCCTTCCCGTGGCCCTGAAGAGTGAAGCATCATAAACTGCTGATCAGCTGGGAGTTCTGGGCACTGGGGAGCACTGAGGGTGATCTTGTACCCTAATAGTGGCCTGGGGCCAAGAGCCCCTGTGCCTTGTTGTGTGGTCTGGTCCTGTTGTGTGAGGAGCACACTGGGTGCAGGGTTTCCATATGGAAGGAACCACAGCCTGACAATCTATTGTAGCTTAATCTGCAAGATTAAAAGTAATATGCACTTGTAATGCATAGTGGAAATCATCAGAATAATTGTTACCAGGGTTGTGGCATGGGCAAGCCCCCGTTCTAAAGTACCAATTGTGGTTAATTATTTTACTTTAAATACCATTAATGGACCACAGAAAGCTGGGTTGTGCCATATAGCAATAGAACACCAGACTGGAATATGTAATCTGGCTGGACTTCTTTCTCTCTCTCTCCACTATATGAAAGGTGTTTTCTACTAATTTTTTTTCTCTAGTTTTTGAAGTGAAGGTGAAAATTCTCACAGAGTGTTGGGAGATGTTTAATTTGAAATCTGTAAATGAAAGGTATCTTTGGGTACTTCAGTTGTCATTAGTAGCACATCACTTCTGTATGAGATGATTAAAAACAAGTCAAACTATCAAATACATATCATTTAAAAATAGACACATTTTTAGAATACCAGCCATTTTTCTAGGTCATAAAAAGGCAGAATATTTCAGGTGATGTTATCAAGTTCAGAAATCCCTTATCTGAGAGAGAAGATTCAAAAGGTACCACTTTATGCCTATTGTTGTAGCAGAAGCTAACAAGAACAGTGTTTGTTAAAGAAAACTGTTTCATATTGGGATAGTTCTCATAAAAAAACATCCTCTAAGAAGTCCTATGTAAAAGTTCAATTTTTGTTTTCTGTTAAATCAAATGAAATGAGCTGTCACGGGAAAAGTGCTGAGACATTTTGGGACCCTCAAGTTGTGGACGGCAGTTATTCCACCCTTGAATTTTAGAGGATGTAGCTAGGTAAAAATAACAGTCTCCAATGGGTTTCTTGGACTCCTAGAGATTGGTCTCTTGTGTAATCTGGGGCAATTCTGAATTTACTCTAGTTTGTTTCAAACCAGAAATCAAACCAGAGCAGTGACTATA
Organism: Mohoua ochrocephala; assembly: GCA_013398855.1. Lineage (NCBI taxonomy): Eukaryota > Metazoa > Chordata > Aves > Passeriformes > Acanthizidae > Mohoua > Mohoua ochrocephala. Next base: position 102,374 of record VZTA01004176.1, read on the forward strand.
AAGATACTTTTACATCCCATTCTGGTAGCTTTCTCAGAAAATGTACTTGTTTGCAATCACAGAATCCAGAGGAGCCCTATAATTTGGACAAATGGATAATTGTGATTGTCTGATAGCAGGTCCTGTGTTTTTAATTCTTAATGTTTGGGTTTTTACCTTAAAACTTGTATCACTGCTGTTGTGAAAATTTCATGGTTTAGGGATTGGTTACAAACCCATTTTTAATTTGCCTTTTTTTTGTGACCAAAAAAGGGATAGAGCTGTGGAAAACTGGTGATTTTGTGCACATTTTTATGATGCTCCTAAAAGCTAAGTGAAAAATGGTATGTCTTTTTCCAGCTAGGAAATTTGCATTCCTTTGTGGTTGCTATTTACAAGTTGCCTTTCATTCTGCTGGTCCATGCGTGGTTTACTCTTGGTTTTAAGCTGCAGTGTTTAGCTACACGACAGGGCAAAGGCAAGTGGAAACTATTTCATTTAGCCAGTAACTATCCAAACAGCAAAAATGTAAACTACTGGCATGCTCCGAGTAGTTAGGACCACAAATGCAGGTAAAAGCCAGTTAAAATTTGACACTTGGCCACATGGTGAATTTTTGAGAACCCCAGCTGTCTGAGGTGTGAGAACATCTGTGATTGTCAACAGTTCATTAGAAAATTACTGGCAATAAAAAAATGCCAGCCCCCCTCTTCCTGAAAGCAATTCGATTCCTGATGGTCTGCCCGTCCTCAGTTTCATTTTACTCCATTCACAGAGAGACAAGTTTTGCAACAAATTTTTCTTCTGTGTGTCCCTGGTGGTGCAATGATCTAACATCATTATTCAGTCCTTGCTTGTACCAGATTTGAATATGCCATTGTTTCTTGGACAATAAAAACATCATTTGCCTAGCAGTCATCACATACGTTAAATCTTTGCCATATGTGTATTACATTCCTGGGTCGTATTCCTTGGACAGAGCCTGGGTAAATTCCTTTGGCTCGAGTTTTGACATGATGGCTGCAATAACCGAGAAAGCTTCCATTAATAACTGGTCAGAGCACTCAGTTACTGCTTTATCAGAACCCCTTGCAGTATTTGGGTGATATCGATCTCTAGTGTGGGACTGCCTGGCAGTTTGCACATTAGAGCAGAAATATGCTAAAGTCAGGAGCAATCAACCTTTTATATGCTTACAGAAACAAGAGAAAAGATGGCATGCCTGATCAGACCTGTCTGTGCAGGGGATCCAAAACAGGCTGTAAGTCTGGCTGTAGGATCTTCTTGAGATTTGCAGGTCTGTTGCTGCTTGGATTCTTCTTCTCTTTGAGTATTTGGCTGCCTGCAACGGGATTTCCATTGCTAACATTGTCTCTGTGCCACATAACAGTGGGAGTTGGAGAATTGCTATTTAGTGTTTCTTTCTCACATGTTTTTGCAGCTCCCCCTTATTTCTTTTCTTGTATTTGGCTATAGACCTGAGGGTGAGATCACACATGTATAGAATGAGAGCTGTAGAAACACATTACTCGGCCGTATTTAGTGCCAGCATTTGGAAGTGCCAAATTGCTTTTTGAGTTTGCAGTATCACATGTTGGAGACGTCACAGGCTACTACTATTCATTGATATTTACTCCTTTCAGCACTTGTGTAATACCCTTTTTGCTACAGGATGCTGCTGCGTTGACCTATGGTATAAAAACAATATAGTGCTTCTGATCCAGTGGTTCTGAGTTTGTAGACTTCTCTATTAGACATTTGAAATGAGCTAGTTATAAAAGAAGAGATAGTTTAACCATGACACTTGTTCATTGTTTTTGTCCTCAGCAGTTCTGTATAGACTCTCTTCATAATTAAGGGCTTTACTGAGTAAAGAAGATTCCCAGCAGTCACCCTGGAATTGGATTAACAGCACAAGAAACTCCCCCTTGCTAACCACATGTTCAGTCCCTTTCTGTCTTCCCATATACAAGCCCTTCTTCAATTTGTTTAAATGAATTGCTGTAATTTGGCTCTGTAGACTTGAAGAAATCGAGCTAGGCTTTATTTAGAAGTACAGTGGTGCATAGAGTCTCCATCTGAAATTAGGGCCATGTTGTACAAATTACTGTATAAGCACAAATTAAGAGAAATTCTCTGCACTGATGAGTTAATAATCTTGGTTGTCAAGACAAAGAACGGGAGAAGGGATCAGCGTTATCTCTGCCGTGTGCTGCAGATGCTCAGACTGCAACCTACCAAAGGTGGTGCAGGGGATGCGTTACAACATTTAGAAGTGAACCCGCATTTCTCGTATCTGAATATTCTGCCTCAAATACAAGACTGACTTCTGCCTTGCCAGTCATTACAAACTCTGCAATCATTTGAGGTTGATACTGTGCCAGGCTACATATGGCCATGAAGACAGTGTAGTTAATGTTAAACAGAACTGCATTTCTTTTTACCTGCAAATCTGTGAAAATAAGTAAATGTTGTCATCCTGAATTACGAACTGCATCCTTTCTATGGTGCTATAAAAGAAGGGAATGTTTTACTACATCCGTGTTTTAAAGCTGCTGCCTGGTTCAGCATACCCCAGCAGTCTCCATCCATTTCTCAATCTTTGTGGTAATGGCATAAATACCTTTGCACAAGTCATGCTGCACGACTTGGTTGTGTTCATTGTCTTTCGAGAGAAGTTTTTTCTATATTTAGGCTCAACTGAACCTTCCATTTTCATGTAAGGTGATTTCTTTTTGGAGGTGTCCTCTTTAGTGGATATCTTGGATGTGAAGAAGTGACTAACAGACTCAGTAGGTGTAGGATATTGGCAGATGTACCCCAAGGAATACAGCTGTGGTGTATAAGACGTTACCATCTCTTTGCTGTCCATCCCATCCATCTGCCTGAGGTTGCCAGCCCTACAGCAAACCTGACAAAATCAGATGGGACGGGGTTCGTTTCAGTCATTTCAGTGCAAAGAACAGTGCCTTAAATGAAACTTAACCTTTGCTGGTGAAATAAGCTGAACAGCCAACGTCGCACCGAGCAAACTGTTCTGTGGCATCAGCTCTGCTGAGGGGGCAGAAATGTCATGCAAAGGGGAAGCCCCCAAGGGCTTGGCACATCCAAAAGGCAGCTGATAGAAACCTGTGTCAGAGCCCTCAGAGCATCACCAGAAGGAAGAGCTGTGTGAAAGCTCCGCAGTCAATGTCACAGCCCCGTTCATGGCCATGATGAAATCACGGGTCACCTGTGTTGTTAGGGACCGCATCAGAGCTGGTCCTCTCTGGCACCACAGGGATTCCAGCTGGGTCACTCACAGTGGGGAGGAGAGGAAAGTCTGGAGTGTGGGTGAGCCCTGTGTTTATGGGGGTGAGGGAACCAATCTGAATTTCCACCCTGAAAACTTCATCAGGGATCAGGGTACCCCACAAAGTCAGGTGTGAGGTGATCTCTGATAACCAGCAGCAGCTCCTCCTCCTCCTGGAGCAGTTTGAAGGCTCGCAGTGGGAATGCTTTCTTAGAGAGCACTTGGCATCACCGCATGGTTTTGGACATGAAATCGATCTCAGAGGCTGTGCACCTCTTGTGCTGTGATTTCTATGTTAATGGTAATGAATTGGGTGAGGTCTCTTGCGATAGAGATGATTTCCTGTAATAATAATATTCTAAAATGTTAATTTTTTTCTGTGAGATCTGTGGGATTTGCAGGTCAGAAAAGACTGTTGGTGGGTTTTGTATACTGTTGATATAATTTATAAATAGACACCTTTCCAAAAAAATCTAATTTCCATATTTAGGGGTTTTTTTGTTGTGAAAAATAATGGCAGTATGAAGGTGGCTCTTTAAATACCTCACAAAAGGACACAATAGTGCTTCCCATGCTCGGGCAATGTATTTTTTTTTACTTTCTTGGTAACAGTGGGGAAAGGAAGAGGAAATTGGAGAGACATTAAAAAATGTCAATTCTAGTTCAAAAGTTACACAAGCAAACACTCTTGACCAAGGTGTTGAATTATAAAGTTTGGTATTCCATAAAGCTAAATAGTCAGAAGTAATGCTGCCAATAACAGACATTCATTTATTTACTCAAGGTGCCCATTGTTAGCACTAATAATACATTTCAACATATTGAAATTGCAAGATAATTCTTTTGTGACTTTTATGCTGGATGATATTGTTATTTAAATGAACCTGCAGACCGCACTGTAATGAAGAAATGCATGTTTTGCTTAACAGTTATCAACCAGCATTCCAGCAAAATGAGAATTTTTGCCTCCATTCATTCTGAGGCGAAGCTGGGGGTCACTGTTTTCAATATGGACCTTTTAAAATCCTTTCAGCAGTGAATAATTATAAGCCACAGCCTCTGAAATTACCTGTTTTCACTGTAGGGAAGAAGAAACTTTTATCTTTTGTAATGAAGTACACTTGCTCATTCAAACTCTGTAAGACTTCCTTAAAATGGCGGTTGCATTGGGCTGATTTTGTATTAGGTGAAGTAGTAAAAGAAATGGATTTTTAAATATACGGATACCCTTGTTTATTCAATTTTAACTTTCTTGAATTTTGGATCCATCTTGTCAAATAATACAGATGGAAAAAATGTGTTGAGCTCTTGTGTAAATAACCTTATCTGTACAAATTGCTGTTTACTAAAACAAATGTTACTTCATTTGCAGTTTCAAATTCATTTTGCACTTTCATTTGAAGACTGGGGTTTGAAACTGTTTTGGTCATGCTCATTTTTCTATATTAAGTTTTAGAGAAAGATTTTCTTTTTTATAGTTCAAAACTATGCAGAAGATAGGGATTGGAAATATGGCTTGCAGCAATGGGCTTTGGACTTCTTGCTTTGTTCTTAAAAACAAACAGGTTGGCAGTATTCATTGGTGTAAACTAACAGAAAAGTCATTATCTGGGGAGTAATTTTTAAAAAATGATATACAATAATTTGTTAATTATTGCCAGAAAAAAGGCATGCAGATTTACTTCTGAAAATGCGCGTTCCGGTTAATGAAAAACATTACCCTGCAGCCTCTGTGGGATTTTTTTCCACTTGTAAAAGTTGGTGTTTTTTTAAAAGGGAAAAAACCGATCCCACACTTCCCTAAATGGGATTTCTAGGCAAGGACGAATTCAAGCCTCACCCTCAGACAATAAGCAAGCACAAAGTTAAAGATTGAGATTTTTGCTGTTGAATGCTATTTTCAGAGTAAATATTAATTAATTTTTTTTTAACTAAATGACAAATTGAAAATTAGGTTGATTGTTTTAATCAAAGATGTTTTCCTGTACTTTCAATGACTCAGAGGCTTGATTTCCCCACTCAGAGGAAGTCTTCTTCCCTACCCTGTGCAGCACCAACCTGCTTCTGTTAGCACCACTCAAAACCCATTTCATCTGTAAAAAAAAATCTGGCTTTTAAAATAAGTTAATTTCACAGTAGCTAAAAGTTTGAATCCTGCCTATGAGGCTGTTGAGACTGAGTGATGCTGCTCTATTATTTGTCCAACGGGGCGGGAGAGGAGGCAGTGGAAATAGCAGCCTTGTAGAGATAGATGATGTTGCTATTGAAGTAAAGCTTTTTTAACCCTCTGCTCATGGTAACTGTGTTAATGGATGGGTAACCAGGTAGTTTGTAGCTGTATATATCTATCACCCAACTTTTAAAATGTTTATTAGAATTTGGCCTGTGTATTAGTCATATTTAAATATGGGCCATATGTTCAATACCCTGAGAGGCTGACCCATATTTCATTCAACTGTTTAGTAAACTTTCTGTCTTCTGTCCATGTACTCAGGCTCCCAAGCTATGGTAACACACACAATTGGGTGCCTAGAAGAGCAAACATAATCCTTGTTATATATCCAGCGATGTTTTTGTGCTATGGAATAGCCAGGACCAGGACCCTTAGGCTGCCTTCAAACACAGAGCAGAGTTGCCCCCTCCAGAGGATTTACATCCAGATGGCTGAGGCATATAAAGATGTTTTCTCAGGGTAACAAGTTGCCTCATGTCAGCTGACAGGAATATGCATTCTCAGCAAAGGCAGAGTAATTCAAGCTGATTTAGCCCTTTCTCCTCTGATAAATTTTAAACCCAGTGACAGGAGACAACAGGTGGGTATAAGCAGATGGGGAAGCATGAGGAGTGAATAAGAAGGTCGGCTTCATAGGTAGTGGGCTCAATATTGCAGCAGCACAGCCATTGTCAAGCTTTTTTTCTGGCATCAGAGTTAAGAGGAGGTTTGAGAGGGGATTTGAAGGAGGATAACGAGGCAGCTTTGTGGACATGAACAAGGAGCTCTACCCAAGCATGGGGGCAGCAGGGGAGAAAGCACAAAGATCCTTGCTTGAAAAGGTAACAAATGGGTGATGGAGCCTACTGTCAGGGGCTGACTGGAGGTGGGAGCTCTCCCCTCTGGAATAAATGAATGAGAATAGGTTGGGAGGGGATTAGGCTGAGAATGCTTTGAAAGAAAAATCAAGTAGATTATGTTTATATAACAGAAAAAGGGAAACCATAGCAAAGAGGAGTAACAATGGTCAAAGTGATGAGCAAAGAAAATGCCAGTATCAAAAAAATTCTTCAAGCTTTTCCAAAGCTGCTCTTTCAATAAGCAGAAGGAAGAGGTGCATTGTAAGGATGGCTTTGTATGCATCCCCATCATAACCAGCTCCTCACAGTTGCTTTCTGAAATTCAGGAATTATCGCTGGAAATTTTCTAAGCCTGGCATCTACCTTTGAGGTGAACAGTTATATTGCCTGAGCCCGAAGAATTTTCTTGTTCTTTATTGTAAGGAAATAGGACCAAATTTTTTCTGCTAGGGAAAAAAAAAGTCACTGGTCTCTTCATTTGTGTTTCGGGTTCTTTTAAAAAAATCAGTACAAGAATGGCACAAGAATCCTTGTTTTATTGATTTATCATATTCATTTAAAATTCAGCTTAACAGATTTCTCAGTCTGTTAAAAACGCTGGGTTTGTTACGTCCTCAGTTGTGCAGTTTTCATTACTTGCTTCTGAAAAATATTGCTGGATTTTTTAAAAGGGTGTTTACTACCAGGCAGTCTTATAGCAAAGCACATATCTGTCCTTAGGCAACCATATTCCTCAAAATCTGAAAAAAAAAAAAAATAACTGAGTTATACTGTATTCTTATATGAACCATCTGTTGTGGATGGAAAGGCTGGACCAGATGATCTGGACTGGCCTGTTGGTGCAGTAGGAGCATGACTCTGTCCTGGGCTGGGGACGTGTCACTGGCGCATCCATCCTTCTTGGGAAGAGCTCATCCAGCACTGCTGCTCCCGTGGCCGTTGCCAGCTTATGGCCATATTGCTGTGCTGAAGGTCATCCTTTAAGTCTTTTGTTTTTGTCTCCTGCACAGAAGACACATCTGTAGTTTGTTAGGGAGAGAAAATAGAAAAGGTTGGTGTCAGTCCCGCTGAATGGATGAATTTAGCAGTGAGTAGTAAACTGCGTCTGGATGTTTCAATGTCAGGGTGGCCTTATTACTGTACATACTTACAGAGGATTTTATAATCAATTATGAAGATGTATGATGGCTTTGACATGTGGCATATATACAAGGGTGCACTAATCACTGATTTAATAGAACGCTTAGCCGTGTTGTGAACACTGTCATTATTTTAAAACAAAAATCATATTAAGCCAACCACCAGCTATAATTTTGGAAATTGGTGGAATATTCCTATAAAGAAGCACAAAAGACTGTAAAGATTGAATAAGTTCATTGTCTTAGTGGCCAGTTGCAGAGGGGGAGGTCATCCTCTTTAATTTTTTCTTCTTTTAAAAATACTTTGTGGTTCAGCAGCACAGACACTGCATATCTTTGTATCCCCACACAGTCACCATGTTAATAGCTGTTTGCTAGCTGTGGTCAGTTAATTTAAAAAAGCTGGCACACTGGTATTATAGGTTGCAATTGATTATTCTTGAATCAAATGTAGTATTGTTGCTTCAAACCAAACCCCCACCCATGACAAAATTCATTGTAGCTCTTTAATTTATAATGGTGTTTGAAAGGATGAACCTGAAATGATGTGAAAGGAGATTCAGTTTCCGTAACAGTTTCCCAAGCCATGCGTGATCCTGTTCCTACTTCGCTCTTGCTGCACATAAAGACTCAGTCAGGGGTTACTGTTGGTCCAAGAATCTAACACTTTGTTTTGTTGTAAATATGAAAATAGTTTATAAAATGTTCACAGACATGTTGGACGTGGGTGTGCTCCTAGAATATATTTCACCCCTGAGTGCACGTTATATACATTTCTATAATGCACATAAGTGCAAGCCAGTCAGTCTCAAATATGTTTTATTCAATGTGACGAGGTTGCACAAGAGCTCCAGGCCCATCCTTGACTCAGTCAGTCCCTGGAATCCTGTCAGTGCAATGGAGGGTAACCACGCTCGCAAAATGGCAATAGCTCTCCTACTCCAGGTGTTGGCTGATGTGCCAAGCAGCTTCACTTCCTGACGAGGGCCTTGGTTATTCTTTTCAGCCTGGAAGGGAGAGTCTGAGGGGAGCTCAAGAGCTTGAGAGACAATTGCTAACTGCTAGAAAAAAACACTGAGTTGGAACACAGCAGCAGCACCACACCCATGGCTGGGAATTGTTCTGGCTTTTGGTCTGGTGAGAGCGCTGGATTTGAGAGATGACCTGCCCAATATTCAGTTCTCATTTTCGGAAAGTCCCGAGTCCCGTGGTTGCTATCTAATATACCCACAGGCACAGATGAGAGGGGTAGCACTTCAGCGTGAATAGGGAGAGATTTTTTAGATCTGCATTCCCCCCCTCCAAAAAAAAAAGAAATCAATCTACAACATTGCCATTTTTCACTTCTGTGCTACTTTTGACGAAGAGTTTCTGGTCAAAAGGAGAGCGAAAGAGATATATACAGACCTAGTGTCCATTGCCCTTTTCTCATCCATCGAAATGGTCATGTGGCTGTGTCTGGGGGAGCTGTGGGGGGAGGATCAAAATGCCTGCTTCAATGAGTAACTGTAATTTGGAAATGAATGATTACACCAGGAGACACAGACACACCTTCCATGGAAGGGTCAGTAGACAGAAGCTTAAGCTGATGTGTGAAATGTGAGTGTTCAGTCTGAATTGGAGAACAGGATCTTGGATGTATCAGATCACAGGAGAGCACAATAAGTATGGAGCTGTTGCCTTTTCTAGACTAGGATGAGTGTGTGCCCATTTCTCCTCCTGGTTTATCATATAAAAATAATTGGTTTTCAAGCTGATGCAGGCTTGGAAAATTTTTGAAGGATGAGAAAATGGATTTCCACTCGTTGCCATGTGTGAACTTTAAAGAAAGATTCTGTGCACCTGGGCACAGAATATTGTTTGCCATGGACTCAAAAGACAGCACATGCCTTTCCTATTCAGCACATGAAGCAATGGAGACAGTCGTGTCCCGGGACTTAAACAGCTGTGAGACGTGCAGAAGTAAAACATAAACCATTTTAACTCCTCGTGATTGAATCCTACACACACATAAACTGGCAAGTATTATGAAAAGGAACAAATATCAGTTCCTCAGGCCAGTGAGAAAATTCTCTAATGGTGAAGATTTCTGGAAACAAATGGATTTCTTCCATGAGGAATTTAGAATGAAAAATGTGATAAGTTATAGTCAGTCATTAGCATTTGTTGAACATTCTACTTATTATTAGTGTTTCATATACTTCTGGTTCAAACATTTAATGGAAAAAGAGTGGAATAAATGGGGTAACACTAACCAGATGGTCCTGTATGTGGAATTTCTAAAGCTTTTTGTGTACTTTATGTTGAAGATAACAAATCACACAGGTCAACAGCTAGTGTCAGCTAGTGAGAAATGATTGTACATTTTAAGGAAGGAAAGCTCTTGAGGTCTTAGTTGCATTGGTGTCAGGGATTCAATTTTGTGATTTTCACATGGAAATGAAGATGCTTCCAAGTGAGGCATACTGCAGAAGAAATGTTTAAAGAGACGTTTGTTTAGATTCCAAAAACTAGGTTATCTTAGACACATTTAGGTTCAGGACATCTCCTCCTTGCTTTTCATTTAATTATGTTTCTATTTTATCTTTGGCATCTGCAGAGGATAAAATATAGGAATAATTAGGAATAGAGCTAGCTGATGAAAAATTAAGACTCTGCAATATTGTTTCTTTATATGCTGTTCTTAAACTTTAAAAAATCAGAAAGAAAATCTGTGATATGTTTTGCTTTTTGATAACTAGCTTCGTATGTTTTAACATTCCGAGAGTCATACACTTGCTAAGAATATCTGTCTGATCTGTGGCATATCTAACTCACCCATCCCTATGGTATCTTGCCAGGTCACTGTAGTCCTGCTGAAATATTTTGACACAGAATTTCATCCAAATAAATAAATAGTGTATGATGGTGCCATCTATAGCCCAGACAGCTCAAGGGATTAGTAATTAGTTATATAGCCTTTTACTTAGGGATCGTTACTTAAGATCAGACTCAGAATGTCACTTCTAGCCACAGGCTTGGCAAGTTGAAACAGTGGTTTCTTTCTGATCCTTGTCAATGAGGTAATGTCTAAGTCATCTGGGGCAGAGTAGAAGTAGAAACTGAATTATAATTTCCAGAATTGATTTCTCAAACTCATTTTTATGTAAAGGCAATAGGGCAATTTTTAACTCCTGTCTACCTGTTCCATGACTACAAAAGAAAACAACTTCCAGATACCAGAGAACTTTCACTGGCATTACATCCTCAGAAGGAGACAAGTGTGACATAGTTTCAAGTATATTTGCCAAAGGTTGTTGCATCACAGAAATCAACAGCAATAGGGTGAGCAATTCAGAGCTAATGATCTTTCTTTCATAAGACTGTCACCTTCCTGTAACTCAATAGATACACCTAGATAATGATCCAGGAGCTACAAAAATAAAAAATTCCTTAAAACTGCATTGTTTACCTATGGCCAGTTTCTAGGGGGGCTTCGGAGAAGTGAACCACTCTGGAGATGCAGCCTTACACATGTACAGCAGTGATTTAACTTTTTGGTGTAAAGTTAAAACCCCAGCTGTAAAAAATCCAACTGTGGTAGTTCTTTTCTCTTGTTCAAATCAGTCTTGATATTAGAAGTTATTATATTCCTGCAAAGGAGAACATATCAGATTTTCTGCCAAGGGTAGACCTTCTTTTTAAACGCAGCATTTTTACCCTTTGAATAACTCCTCAGGCTAGGCTTGTCTCTTCTAGAAGACACTTGTCGTTAGTGGCAGAAGAAACTTCACTTTTGACACATGTAGAGTGAAGCAACGTAGAAGTTTATTCACCATGGCATGTTCCATAGATGAAACATCTCTAAGCATTTTGCAAAGCTGTACCATTTTCTAGAACCAGAGGTGGAGAACAATGAAAGAGCCATAGGCAAAGGAGGAAAGATGAGCTTCCTGGTGAAAGCCAAAGATTATTATTGACCAAACTGTGTTTCATTAATCATGTTGACACCAATGACTGATATGGGGTGGATGGAGAAGAGTGGGAGGATAAGTGTGTGTGTGTGTGTGTGTGTGTGTGTTCTGTTATTTGTAATGTGGTGAGAGGTATTTATCTGCTATTTCCACTCTCATGAAATGACCATGCACAATGCATGAGGGTTCTCATTGCAATGACTGCATCATCATACCCGATGTGCTGAACTTGAGATGGAAGTGTTAGTTCACTGTCAGGTGGTAGTTCACTCTCATTGAGGCAAGGAACATACATTATATTTATCAAAGCAAGGATCAGTAAACTTACCTGAGTGATGCTTTATTTCAGTTTTGTAGAAATTACAAAAGGCAAAGGGATTCTTTGAAACAGTTTTTGAAAGAGAAACAGAAAAGAAAACAGGGTTTTTTTCTTGAATTTTTTTAGATTTTTGCATCCTGTTTGACTGATCATTTCAGACTAGTAGTGAAGATTACGTCAAGAAGTGACATGTTCTCTTACATAACATACATTCATGAACAGTATTTTCTGTAGTGCCCTTACATCTTTGTATCTATGCTTTGGTTCACATGTGTGAAAGCTTGTGCAAAGGAGTATCTCTAAAGGTGTTCAATTTTTGCTTGTTATGTTAGATATGCAGTTCTCTCCATTGTTATATCCTTGGAGCAAGTATAAAAACAGGGCAAGAGATGCTCTATTCAGTTTCTAAAATGCCTCAGTAAATGCCTGTCACATTTACCTCGTGTGGTAGACTGGAGCTGAAGGAATCACTACCACAAGTGCTCGGCACCTCAGCTGTGGACCTGGAAGTGGTGGAATTGTACACAGGGAACGAGTTTGCTGTATAGTTAAAGTAAAAAGACAAAATTTTTTAGTTCAGTGATTCAGTTCAAATAATTTTACAAAATATTATAAAACTTCGAGGTACAGCAGTCAAGGATCAGACAGCAGATGTTGTATTAAATGATTATTTGCCAGGCATTTGTTTGTTTTGATTTTCAAAGGGTAGCCCACAGTCTGGAGGCTCTGCATAAACCTAGAAGCAGTGCTGTCCTCTGCCCTGAAGAGTTACCTGCACAGATGTTTCCAGATATAGAAGCCCAGTAATCCTGACTGAATGCCTCATTATTGGTCAGGAGTAAAAAAATGAGATTGGGATGTTTGCAGAGTGAAATCTCTTGCTGATTTGAGCCCTGATCTTGTGAGCACTTAACATTGTGCTTATTGTTATGTAGATGCATACTCCCACTGGGTACTCCACGTTGTGTACATAAATGTTTTCATAAGTCTTAGAGATCTGGTTTGGTGAGTGCAGGCACAACATGTGTAATGAGCAATCTCAGCTGCTTCCGAGGTACTGAATCACTGCCTGGAGACAGACAGAGCAAGCTTTCATATGAAATCTCTCCAGATTAAGTTTTTAGTATTATAAGTTTGATTTATGTGTGGGAAGAACACTTGGATGAGATATATTGGAAGAAAATGTATCCCATCCATTAGCTAAGAATGCAATAATTAGGGAAGGAAGAGACCTGGCTCAGAACGTGTGATATGACTCAGAATTGTGTCCTCGAGTCATTATGCAGACAAAAAAACCCCACCACTCGCTTCAGTGCAAGTTTTGCATGTGTAACAGCTGTCACAGTGAGACCATTAATCAGCCGAACCACCACACAGGTGGAGGATGAGAAACCACCTTCTGTGCTAGAGGTTGGATGTAAAAATTACGTTGCACGGGGTCCGTCTGTCTGTGCTGCTGTAGCTGCAGCAATGCAAATCTCCGGTGTGGATCTCTTTCACCACTGGCATAAGATGTTTTTGTACAATTTCCTCTTTTAAGTATAGAGGGAAAAGTATAGACTGTAGTTAAATGCTAGAGAGACCATGATTTTGCTCTAAGCTGTGTTTCTGCTGTTAAAACTATTGCAATGAAAGACACACCTATTTTATTTTACTTCATGCGTTAGTATACTATGAACTCATATCAATTGCATACAGTTAGTTAGGTAAATGAACAGTTTACTTTTGATTTTGTGTGTTGAAGTACCCCAGGTTATTTTGCTAAATTATGTCATTTATTGTCTCCTGCTGTGTGTAATGACAATTTGTGAAAAACAGAGGTTTTTCCTTTCTCTCCTGTCCATACCAAAAACAAACAAACAAACAAAAAAAAACCCAAAAAAACCCTGATCAGAATAAGCACATCCCTTGAAATAGAGGCACTTTCCACCTCCTCTACATTTGCATCATGGGATATGGCAAGACATCAAATGATACAGAGATGTGTAATGTGACAATAAGTGAAAGATAAATTAGAAGAATGTTTTTTGGATAGACTGTTCCTATTCAATTTGGATGATAAGAATTTAGTCTTAATTTCTGACATATTCATTTTATCAGCTAAATTTCCTAATTTGTATTATTACAGATAATTACCAACATATATTTATTTTTAAAACTTTATTTGTTCAATTAGAAGGTAGATTTCAGCCTTTATCTTTGTAGGTAGCTGATCCAAGACAGTTTTATGTAAATGGCTTAATTAATTGCTACCTTTCAGTTGAAACAGCAACTTACAAAGGAAGTAATCCTTTTCGAGTGGCATAAGCTGTTTAAAAATGGCAAAAAACCCACAATACTTTTCTCAGGCACCTTGGCACACAATTATAAGTTATTTGACAGAAGTAAATGTAATAAACTGCAAGGCTTCTTCCCAAATTATGTCTTTTCTGTGTAATTAGAATAGCATCAACCTTAAGTGCAGTGGCTCTGTAGTCTTCAAATCTACATTATTAAAAGACTTAATTATGCAGAATTACAAAACTTTTTTATAAATGGTTCAACGTGTTGGTGGTAAAGATGTGATCTGTGTGGCCTACTTATTAAGTTTATACTCTCTCTCAAGCAATTAGTTGTTTCCAAGTGTTTGGTGCCTTGCTCTCCCTTCCAGGCTATCCTTGGAAAATGCTGCCATGCAGCGCTTTTAGAGGATGTGGTGACAGGGCTTTTTCTTTATGGCCACCAGACAACACCACCAGTCTCCCCTGGTGACCGTCTGCAGCTGGGCTTGCCTGGATTGCAGCTGCAAACTGAGTCCTGACCCATAGTCCTGAAAGGAGGGAAGGGAGTTTGGGGTATTCTCTCTCCTCCTGCCATGCCCCAAAGTCCATTTGTTGTAGAGGCTGAGCCTTCAATCAGTGTTTTCCCCAGTTGCATCCTACTCTACAAAAGCAAAGGGCACTCTGTAGTGGAAGTAATTTGTAAAACCCAGGCGAGGGTCGCTGAGATCCCACATGTGATGGTAAATGTCTTGATTCTGAGTGTTTGCATGGACCCCTTTCTTAGTCTTACGCTTTTGCTTCATAAGAATAGAGGGAGGAAAGAATACTAAATCCTTTTTAAAAGAGCCAATTCTTCATGTCATTAATAAGGGAAATTAAAAAATACTCACTGTGCCCGCTTATCTCCTGTGCTGCTTGCTGCTATCCTTGTTTCTGAACTTCATACCAAACTGGTGATCCTGGGGGAGGGGGAGGGATGAGTGGGTGAATGAATACATGTCTAGAAATGTGGCAAGTTTTCAGTAGAGATGCTCCAATGCTGTCCTCATTATTGTCCCATTTTATTTGGCAGAGTGACTCTTTTCCCCTTAAATGTGCAAGGGTTTAATTAATACATTCCAGTTGTCAAACCCAGTTCAGCTTGATGAGCAGGAGAGTGTAGAAAAGCTAGATTATTTGTTTGCATCACTAGGCAATGGGGAAATACCTCCTCCATTGGTTTTCTTTGCAAGTAGTGACAGCAGCGTTCTGACAGAGACAAAGGGATAAAAAATGTGCTGGAAGGACTAGAAGAATTAATTTGTAATAGATAATTGGATCTGTATGGCAATGATACGAGTTTGGAGGAAAGTCAAGAGGAATAGCTCTCTAGGTTTTTAGGTTTCACTCTCTTGACAAAATAGCATCTGCATGCCTTATGCATTTTAAAGTTTAAGAATATACATATGTTGCTTCCTTATTTAGCTGCCCCACTGACTCTCTGACAAAGGTCTGGATATGCCTATTTTTATTATCAATTAAACCTCAAGAAAAAAATTTGGCTGTTTGTTGGGAATGTGATATAGTATCACTGTTACTTTCCTCTCTTGCAAAAGTCAGTTTTACTCTTGCACCAGCCCCTGAGACAACTGTCTTTTGAATTTTGCAAGGCTCACCTTTGTTGCTGACTGATCCTACGGCAGATCCTCGGGGAAGGGCGTAGTTCAGTGTTACAGGAGATTGTCTCATTCAGTGGAAGCGTGGGTCCGTTGAGTGCCGGGATGGAGACGTTACCCGCGTTCAGCTCTGTAGAGAGCCAGTGGTGAAGGCAGAGTACCACGGCGCAGAGCTCCACGGGGATCTCCCATGGGGGTGTTCCACGGGGACGTCCCGGATGTACTCCGCACAACTCCGGCTGCTAAAGCGGGCTGGCAGTGTCTGTACCGGTTGCAGATTTTTCAGATTTGCCAAATTTGTCCCTAAATACATCTAGATGCAGTACCCAAGCCTAGAGGCCGTAAATGGAGACAACCATGGCTGGTAACAGAGCAACTGACAAATGGCGACAGCACGTTATTTTAAAAAAAAAAAAAGTTTTATCACAGGGTGAGCAACATTGTTGCCCTCCTTTTAAAAAGGTGTTATGGGCGATCCCTGAAATTATAAACCTGGGAGGCGCCTCACTGTAAAGAAATATGGTTGAGGGAATGATTAAAGATCGAGTTATAAAGGACCTAGATGAGGATAATATGATGGGGACAAATCAGCACGATTTCTATAGCCTCTTGGATTTCTTTGAAATAGTTAACAAATAATGGATAAAGGAGAACCAGTGGATATAATTTATTTAAACTTTCAAAAGGGTTGGACAAAGTCTTTTAAAGGAGGCAATTAAGGAATCTTGCTAACAATGGGGTAGGATGTAAAGTCTTGTCATGGATTTAAAACTGATTTAAAGACTGAAAGTTGAAAGTAAGATTAAATGCCCATTTCTTGCTGCTGGAAGGAGACAATAATGGCTGTTCAGGAGTGGGGCTAGGAATGGTAGACTTCGTTATTTTTAACATATATATTTTATTAAATTGCTATTGTGCATAGAATATGATTAAGAAGTATTCCCTAGGAAATACTGTAGGTTAATATTAAGTATCTGTGTTGTAGAGACTGCTCTAGTGCTGTCATGCTGTATTCAGAAGGAGAAGAAACAGGAAAATAGAGGGAACAATAGCAATAACACTTCCCCCAAAAGATGCTTCTCCACTGAAAAAAACATGATCAGCTTTCTGCACCAGCTAATCTAAACCAGCGCAGTTCGTGAAACACATCAGCCCCGACCCAAGAACAAAATCAAATTTCAGTCTAAAATGTCCAGGGAAGTTTTGTCCATCCTTTGAACTCGGCATATCTGTCCGTTTACTGCAATCAGCCCTTGCCGCGGTGGAGCTGTGATCTCTGCTGGGGCCGGCATCAAGGCACTCCATGGCCAAGGCAGCTCTAGCCTCAGGTAGGGCTGGGGAGGAGAAGGAGAAATTGTAGAACAGCTCTGCAAACCTGGACTAGTCCAGATAATAAAATTTTGAATAAGATTTTTCACAGGAATGGTAAAATATATATCACAGAAATGTGCATACATTTAGAGCAAACCTGTAAGCCCTGAATCTGTCATAGCTCATCAGGAGAGTGACACTGGTGCTGTCCCACTCAGGTCCGCGAGGACACCTCCGGGTGCAGAAAAAGATGGAAAGTCTGCTCCGTGCTGGGTGTGTCCTTATCTTCAAGAGACTGTCTGGCCCCAATAACAGGTGTCCTCCCCCAGCATCCAGCAGAGATGGACAAATTTTCAGAACAATTAGAGGCGTTGAGTGGGAAATTCTGGATGAGAAAAAATGAAAACCTGTGACTATTTTATACGGGGAGGAGAAGGATGACCAATTACAGAATGAGGACTACGACTAAGGCTGGTCAGAGGCTTGCACTTGCTATCCTGGAAGTCAAAAATCCCCTGCATTTAATGTCTGTGTGGCAGGAGAGGGAGTGGAGAACTCTTCTCTCCCTTGGTAATAGGAATCTCTTGGCACAGGGTATTGCTGCAGACAGCCAGTTCTTAAATCTCGTAGCAGGGTGCATTATCATAAAGAGTATCGTGTAACAGAGTTAGCTGAGGACTGCCTGGTACTGAATAGCACCAAATAAAATCCCTCCAGTTAGTCACTCTACCCCCAAATTTCTGCACCTTGAATTTAATATGCTCCTGATGAATGGGGCTATCAGGAATGAGACTCAGTGCAGTGGACTATATTTAAGCACGGTAGCAGAATGATATTTTGATGGTTAATTTCTCTGATCTTCTGTTGAATTTAAATTTGCCTACAGTGGTTTCCCAGTTTCAATTAGTACACAAAACAAACTTTGCGTATTTTCCGAGATTATGTTCTTCATTATATGTTGCTGTAGTTTTATGTGTTGTTGCCAAGAAATCTGCTTTTGACAAATTGCACAGGAGGCATTTTGAGATTGTGATGGAGTTGATTGAGTTTTGGCCAAATCCTGTACACTTTTATCACTGAAGACTGAAATACAGATGCTTGTTACATTAAAATATATAGAATTTGCTTTGGCCCTGAAAATCTGTGTCACATTTTAAAATAACCAATTTGGGTACAATTTGAGTTAAGTGGCAAGTAAACAATGCAAATGAAACTGTTTTGTTAGCTAGAAAGTAATTGAAAATCTGCAACTAATTATAAATTGGCAATATACAAGTCTCCAGGAAGCTGAAAGGAATACTTCGCTGATATATTGTTTAGTTATATTCAAAATTAACTTACTCTGCAGTTTGTGCAAGAGATTTTATTGCTTATTGTAACTTTACTTTTGAAAAATGAAACAACTCGGATTGCATACGAGAAAAAGTGTAATTTTTTAATCAAAGATAACTCTTGTTATGTTACATGATTTTTATTTTTTGTATTTCACATGGTCCTTGAGCTTCATCTTTTGTATGGAGGTTTGAATTTCTTCAGTGTTTGTCAGTATTCTAAGTTTTGATTGGCACCTCCATTGTGTTTTTCAACTCATCACCTCAACACATTTCTCATGCATTAATGTAGCTGTACAATACCTTTGAGAAATAAGAATGTGTTGTCACATATGAGAAGAAATTCTTTGCTTGTATTTGGTTGAAAAAAGTGTGGGATTGGCTGGAAAACATCTATTGTCAAGGCCGCCTAGATCTGTAACACCAGGAGCTAGTCAAAACATCCAGATAATTGTCATGTGGATTTGTGTTGCCAGAATGGTTGCCCTGTGCAGGCATCAGGTTTTGGTGAATATCAGCCGTTGTGATTGAAGAATTGTTATTTAAAAGGAACATATGAATACACAAGTTTTGATAAATCGATGTGAGTAATGACTAAAACCCAGTTTAACAATCCTTGATGTACGTAACATCATTCAAAAAGCATTTCACGGAATTTGGAGAAGTCCTGTAGGAGAAATACTTTTCTTAGAATGCTCTGAAATATCCTTTATCCCAGAGCAGCAGGCCATGATGGAAAGCTCAATGCTGTCTCTATTTTGGTCTTGTCACCAAAAGCCCCAAGAGACTCCACAACATACATGGACCCAAAGTCCTTCTGTGAGAAATATTCTCAAGCTCTCCCAAACTCGGAGTTGTTCAGGTAAGATGCAGAGGATGCAAAGCAGGTTTTTGGGGGAGCAAGGTAACCCTGCAGTTACTGTTGCATCATTCTGTATTATACAAATGGACAAGAAAAGGAGTATAAAGATTAAAAATTACTTCTTTGATTCAGATAGAATAGGAGTAAAAGCCACGGGGAGAACGCCAGGCTCACAGTGCCAGGGTGACCATCATTATGTTGTGTTCACCCACTTGGCAGTCGCTTTCTCTGAATAAACATTTCACTGATGTGTTTCACTCTCCTTTAACAAACCTTGACTCGGGGAAATTTCAGACTGGAATTTTCTACAGCCCTCTGCTGTTTCTCCATAAACCAGTGCTGATTAAGTGAATCATATATTCTTCTGATATTAAATTTTTAATATAAAGTCATGTAGTCAACAACCAGTAGAGATACCTTTTGAAACCTGTGAAACACCACTTAGAAATGGTTCAGCACCATCCTGTGTGGGCTCAGATATGATGCTTGTAGAGCTGTGCAGGGGCCAAGCAAGCTGGGAAGAGGTTTCCTAGTCAGTCCCACGCTGAGGAAATCTGGACAGTCTGTCATGAAAAGGAAAAGGCTTCAGCCAAGGAATAGACATCTTTTCTTTCTGCAGTAAACATTTCCAGACAGGCCAGTCTCACAGTCCTTGTGTAAGTAGCTCCTGTGAGTACAGGTTGCAGGATGAAATCCATAAATACCAGGCTTAAACAAGAGAATCTGCATCCAGAGCATTTTAATAAAAAGTTAGCTTGGGTCGTGGCGAAGGAGGGGATGAAGCACTGGGGGAATGGAGAATATGAGTCATGGCATCCACACTGAAACAAATCTTTGAGCATGAATCACAATATAAAATTTTAAGGGCTTGATCCTGCCTTTGGCTATGCTGGTGTGTATTGTTACATATCCTGTAAAATCGACTACTGTTACATGTTACGTGGTACTGTGCACCCACATAACTAAGCTCTGAGCTCTTGGTTTTTATAGCCTTTATTTTTTAAATCCTGTAAATGCTGCTAGACTTGGCTTTTTAGAATGTTGAACAGATGCAGCAAGATTTTCCTACACTTCCTACCCACTTACAACCCTGAATAATTAGTGGATGTGTTGCATTTTTCGATAAAGACTTCTTAGAGAGCTGTTTGGTGAATAAGGCCACACAGAATGTGTCATTGTTGCTGCTGCAGGTTTTGAGTTTATTTGTGTATTATGGGTACTGTATACCACATAATAATGAAAAGCTATATGCTCCGGTCTGCTGGTTCACTACACAGTCTGTGTGATTACAAATTGTTTGAATAACAGTGGACTATTGAAACTCTATCCAGATGTGCGTGTTGCTAATTATGGGAATACCCACAAAGGCGGATTATCTCTTTTGTTAGCATTTCCAACCCGTTAAAAAACAGGAAAGTGAAAAGCATGTAGGCAGCAAATAAGAAGTAGCCGTACATGTCAGAGATGAAGACTTTTCATAATTAATTCCCAGGGAAGAAAAACTCTTGACCTGGCAGGATGCATTTCTGGAGTGTAACCACATGCAATTTAATGCACGGGAGAGATATCCCAAAGTGGCAGATTCTGAAACAGTCCCAGAAATGGCATAACATCATTCATGACAGGGAAAGCCCAGGTAAAGGAGGACATGATGGGGAGAGGGGATCTGAGCTATTGTCAGTTTTCTGGCATATTTATTTTAAAAAATTTCAATAACTTGATATGAGGTTTTGGAAGGACAGGTAGGGGAAAATGTGATCATGTCTTTCCAGAATTTAAGTACTTTTCATTTAGTGAGCTGGATCACTATCCAGAGGGGCCTTTAGGATGAACAGTACTCAGAGTACGAAGGACTCAGTGTGTTTCCAGGCACCACACTGGCTGGACGATGTTTTCACACTGTTTTCCAGAAGTGCTGTCTGCTGACTTTGGACGAGGGAGAACATCATGCCTAGTCATAAGGTGACCCTCGATCACGTTTTCTCTTTGCTTCATTTCATGAGTTGACATGAATCGCACAGGAGATGAAATGCAGGAGGTAGAAGGAAAAAATGCCAGTGGCAAAAATTTGGTGTGGGATCCAAACTGTTCAAGGAAAACTAGGAACAGATGAAAGAAAGGGTGCTGAATGTCTTAGCTACCTGTCTCCTTAACAGTTTGTGATGAGGAGGTAAGTAGTTGAGCAACCTTCACTCAAATTTCTTTCTTCCTTTTTCTTTTTTTTTTTCTTCTTTTTTTCTTCTCCAGAAGGTGGGGATTAAACTAGAGAAAATCTGACTTTTCTAGCTTCTCTGGAAGAGAGAGAAGATATCTGAATTCAGACTTAACCCCACTTTGTGTAACTTAATTTAAATAAAAATGATGTATTTCCTCCTGAGTGATTAATGGCCAAGTGTGGTGACATGCAGGAATAACGAGCTTGACCTTCTAGGTAAAGGATAACTGCTATGTTAAGTTGATTACACAATTTCCCCTAAATAAGTTGACAAGCAGTGAGCATGGTTTTCATGACTTCTGATCTTGTAAATGCACACTTACAAGTGATTTGCCTATTCCTCTGAAGCAAGCCTTGCGTTCTGTGGGACACGTGTTAAATAAATTCCAAATGGTCTGATGTGCGATGTTGAATCCCAGCAGCCAGGGTCTGTGCAAACAGGCTGGCCTGCCAGGGAATTGTAAAGTGTGAAATGCTCTGAACTGGAATCCTGAACTTGGAGAGAAGTTTCACATCCTCTGGACATCTCAGCAGCTTATTAAGCAGACTAATAATTCTTCCTCCTCCTCCTCCTCCTCCTCCCTGGGCTTGTAGACTGAATTTTTCTATTACATGGAGTGAACCTTACTTTCTCTTCTGTCAATGTTTCTTTCTGTGCCCAAAACTGAGAGCATCAAAGATGCTAAAACTATCCCTATTGCACTGATAGGGTGTTTATATAGAAACAGAATCAGCCTACATGCCCATTAGACCTTATTGCATACATTTGTTTATCAAGCTGCAAAATCTACAGTAGAGGGCAACTACTGGCATTGCCCTGGGCATGAAAAATGGGAAAGAAAGAAGTATTGGTGGGAAAGCAGTCATCTCCATAAGTTGCTCCAGTGTTAAACATTCATTACTTAAAAAGGAAAAATGCCTCTACTTGACTTCAGGTTATTGCTTTGGATCAAGCAAATGCTAAAATCAGTTTCAGAAAAGCACCTTGCCCAATGCTTGACTTCGGCTTTCCTATGGGATCTGTGGTTAGCACTTTTGACTCACTCAGTGGAAAAATGGGCCATAGAATGATCTGAACTTGAAGGAAAAATATCACACGTACTGCCTCTGTGGTTTTCCTTCACTTGTGGAGGTTTAGACAATCTCTCCTACCACTCAGGAGGTCCAGGGTTCCATAACACAGGCTTCCACATCCCATGGAGATCCCTCACTGTGCTGCCAACAGTCCTAATATCCCTATGTACCTAGAAAAGCTCTCTTCCCAGCAGGGCTCTCCATCTCCAGCCTTCTACCAGTTCTATACTTCCCTTGAGACTGCAAGCAGTGTTTTGCAATCGCTGGATCAGCACCAAATTCAGCCTATGTCCAGCAGAGTCCCTTTGACCCATTTCTGTGTGATTCAGCAAATATCCAGTCTCCCAGGAGTTGTAAGACTCAGTAAAACACTTCCCATCTGCAAATCCCAATCCCCTTAACTTAAGATGTCTCCCTTCAAAATCCCTGGCCAGGTTTTGTTCCTTTAGTTTCTTTATTCCGTGCTTTGGAAGGGAAAGAGCTTTGTCAGCAGGTTGGTGTGCTCCGCCCACGGTCAGTCAATGTAACAACCCCAAACTTGAAACACAGGACAATCCAACCCCAGTCCATGACCCATGGGCTCAAAAGTGAGAGGAAATTACAAGTGCTGCCTTTGCAGTTAATCCATCACAATGGATAACTTTTCTCCCTCCCTCTCTCTGTCCTTTGCATGCAGAAATTTTTTTTTTCTAAAAGATTCAATTGGAATGTTGCCTGTCTCTTCCAGAAGGGAAGCTGCTGAAAAAGAGACCGCTTTGTGTAAGGCAGCATGAAATGCAGTAGGTACACTAGGCTGTCTTGTCCTTTCTCTGTGATAAGCACTACACTGAAGTCTACTGTCATTTGTGTGTACGTGTGAATATCTTTCTGTAATGGAATAAGAGTGTTTGCAAAAATGGCTACTGAAGTGCCCAGCCAGTGCACTTACTGCAGGAGAGTGACAGGATAAGAGAAGTGGCAGAAACAAAGATAGGAAAAGAGATTTTTGCACTAACAAGTGCGAACCGATAAACTTGACCTGCATGGGAAATGTAGAGAATCCTTAGTGCACTTGTCAGGCCAAAATTAGCAGTGCCAATTTGTTTTCAGCAACACTGATCTCTGAGAGCCCTTTACTTATTTTCTCATTTGTGGAAGAAAACTGCTGGCTCACTGCACTCCACTTAAGAAATTCTTAGCAAGCTAATTCACTTCGGCATAAATAACTTTCCTGGGTGTTGAAGCCTGGGGTAGGAATCAAGAGGATCTATAGAGGTGGATGGGGAGGTGTTGTGTGGAGGTTTTATTGGCCACATGGATAAGTTATGTGTGTCATCGAAAATGAGTGCCTAATCACCTCCGACATGTCATCACAACTGCAACATGCTCAGCAAGGCAAAAGGGAGGGAAGAAAATACATATTTCTGTCTCAAGTATGCACAGCTAGGAAACAGTCGTCTCATTTTTCATCTTCCTCCAGGGTAGGTGTCCGGGCTGTGTCTCTGCCAGGGAATGGGGGCTGTGTGCTTCACACAGGAATGAAGTGTGGTGTTTTAAAGAAGAGAATTTGAAGTGCTGTTTAGCAAGTAAGCACTTCTGATTAGAGTACAGGAATAGAGAAGTAGTCTGTCCCTAATTAATTTAGGACAATTTGGAAAAATCGGGAGCTAAGGAGGCAAAGTCTGTAGTAAACAAGAGATTGCCAAGTTTCTAGTTTTGTCTGTTTATTTAGCTAATTCTTCGTTGTGGGAACAAGGGAAGGAAAGATGAGTTATGCTGGCATAGAGTGATAGTCTGGGTATCGGTATGGAAAGAAAGAGAAATGTCAGTGCTTAGGTGAGTCAGGAGGGGCTGTGGTAGCATCACTGGGATGTCTTCTCCAGCTCCTGCATCAGAAAAGGTTCCCCAGTTGTAAATTGGTGGAGGGTAATGAAAAGGCAAATGAAACTGGTCTTTGAGTGGATGAAAGAACGGAGACTCAGAAAGATTACCCCCACAGAGGAGGGGGACGTAACAGAAATGAAGGATTAGAGGTGGTGTCTGCAAAGGCACCACAGGGAAATGAGCCTTTTGGCTGCTGAGAATCCAGCAAAGAAGGAGGCCAGGAGCAGGAGAGGAGTAAATCAGACACCCTGTGTTGAATCAGTGCAGGAGGGAGTGGAGGGGACAGACTGGTCAGGGGTGAACATGAGGCTCAGCAGAGCAGTGATTGCATTAGGCACACGCAAAGGCGCCGAGAGGAGGCAGCTCGTATTAGGTTGTCACAATTAGATTCTACTGGGGGTAAGGAAATGTGATTCAAGGGATTGGTTGTTAAATTAGGATTTCCTCACACAATTTTATCAGATCTCACATCATCAAGCCAAATCTCATTCTGTTCAAGTGGATCTTAAGAAATTGTCAAAGCAGGAATTGCACCTAATGTGGAATTAGGAGCAAACAGAGTGGTCCGAGGATGGAAAGGAACTTTTTGGGCTAAGCTATGATTTTTCTTGTGTTTCAAAGGCTTCTCAGGAAAAGCCTTTTCCCTCCAAAGAATTTTCCCAGCCAGATTTTTGCCTTGTTTTTGGCTGTTTGCACTTGTATTCCTTGTACTTTCCTTGTATTCTGCTTCCTTTTTTTTTCGCCCCCAATCTCAAGCTCTCACTTCTGAGAGCAGAAGGTGATACAAAGATATCTGTATCTGCAGCAAGAGGCAGTGTGTCATTAGGGCCTTGGAGGGAGGCTGGCCATGTGGGAGATCTCTTCCACGTCACCATTTTCCCCATCTGTGGAACTAGCAGGCTATGACTACAGGACTTTGCTGAATAGAGTCTTGGAAAAATCTAGCTGTAAACTCACAAAGCCTGGCTTTGTGTCCAGAAATGGTGTTTCCACACAGTAGATCTGATTTCCATAGCTTTATGCTCCTCGAAATACCAGCCAAGGCAAGTCCATGTAACCATGTTAAATTCCTTTCTTTTCTCTTTCTTAAATCAACCAATTTGTGTAAACGTCTGAAGAGACAAACTGACACCACTTTGACCAGAGAGTCAACGTTGATTGTTATTAATTGCTTAAAACTTTTTTTTTCTGTTAAAAATAAGGCCAGGTCTGTGCTGCAGATTTCTATCAGCGCAGCTGTTCTGGTCAGACTGACACCTCTCAGTGAGCAAACACTACACATGTAGATGCAATTATACCTCAAAATGGTGCTTGTTTTGCTTGCGGGGATGATTTTACTGTACCGCTACAAAGAGCAGATTTGCCAGTATAAGTTTACACCGCCCCAGGAATGCTTTGTCTGTTTACTGTGCTGGTATTCCTTTATCAGTAAGGCATTTGCAGTGTAGACGTGGTCTTATTTGGAGGGCTGGTTTTAATCCTGACACATGCTAAAGTGATTACACTGCTGATTGAGGACTCAATAGAAGGACTCCAACTGATTTGCTCTGGATCAGGGCCTGAAAGGAGAGGAATTATCTTGTGGTTTGAACACAGGGGTAGGAGCTCTTCATGCACACCCTGGGTTTGATATTGACTTCATTCGTCTCTGCCTTTAAAATTGGGGGTGTTACGGAATTTGTCTTACAGGAGTTTTGTGAGACTTAGTTGTTTCGTGTTCCTGTTCCAGGACACAAGCAAAATTTATATCCCCAAATGGATATCCACAACATTTAAAATTTTTAAAAAAAGGTAAAAAAAAAATAAAAGAGAACTGTAACAGCCTAGCTACTTCTGCAGCTGTTCCAATGGCACTAAGTGCTGTTGCAGCAAAGGCCCTGGTTCTGGGCCAACCTGTGTGACTGCTTTGAAGAGGCTCCCCTGCTTTTATGAGGTGTGTATCACAGTTTGGGATATGTTGCGCCACCACATTTCCCATGGGTGTTTCCTGGTAGCCCAAATGCTCTTTCCCTTTTGTGTTTACAGTATCCATGTTTTAGGATTCTGTTTAAGGGCCTTAGAGCTCTTGGATGGCCAAGTCAAACAAGGAGCAGCTACAGCGTGGGGACCCGTGTGCCAGGGTAGGGCTTCGCGGTCCTGAAACGGGTGCTGCTCCTTCTGCAGGACTTAAAAGCCGATAGCTGAGAGGGAGCAGATGCAGGAGGGCACTTTCCCCAGGGACTGTAACACCAATGTGCTTTCACTGCTCTTTCATGCCAGACCTAGAAGCAAGATTGAAAAGGACACATCTACTGGTGGGTCCAGGTCAGTCTGTGGTAGTCTGGCACATACACAGCCGGGGGAGACACATCCCGCCTTCACATTGTCAGCTTCATTTCTTCATCAGCCTTTTGCAGAGGCAGTGCCAATGTGTTGAAGCTGAAGGGCTTTTTCCATTCTCTTCGTATCATCACATACTGGGCTGTAGACTAAGCAGGTTCCAGTTGGGACATACAATCCCTGAACATGTGAGATCATACCAAGGAGCAAATCCCTCCAGGAAGCAAAATTAGCAGGAAATAGCTATTACTCACCAAGTTCCTTTTTACAAATAGTGCATCCTTTAAAAAAGCCACATCGGGGAAATGGAAAACTAGTGTTTGGAGCAGAAATCTTTCTCTCTAGGAAAAGACAAGTTTCTTTTTTTTTTATGGTTTAATACAGGATTTTTGGACTGCTCTTCACTCTGTAATCTGTAGCTTGCTTAGTCTGTGGCTGTTTTTACATATATTCTCTCAACTGTCATCTATTGGCACCAGAGACAATGTCAAGGGAACAGATTTCTATGACAAATTAGTGCATAGAAAAAGTTGGTGTGCGGTTGTGTCTTGTGCCAGAATGATTAATTCCAGAAAGACCCCTTAAATTCCAATGAGTGCTTCAGAAATCAGAGTATTTTGATACTGGCCAGCTTGATTTAAGGCTACTAAAATTATTCAATTATGCTTCTACCTCATCTGAAGTTCTTCTTGGCACTGTTGTAGGCTGCAGGGGGGAAAAAAGGGTATGTAAAAATCATTCTTTTTGCACACTGCTAGAAGAAAAACAAGGCTGTGTTTGGCGTAACTTTGTCAGGGCCTGGTAAAACTGATCACAGCTAAAGTAAGCAAAAATGAGGCTGTCGTGTGCAGCAAAAAAATGATAGGTCTCCCTGGTTGTAACCCACAATCCAATGAATGAAAATCAAGAGCACTGTGGAACATTCTTTTTGAAGTCTTTCTGAAAGTTAACAGCACTAAACCATTGCATGGGCTTGCATGTTCTACAGAAGAATTTCTGCACTTTGTTCAGGCTTATTAACAATACTTTGGTTTGCTAGATAACCAGTCGCAAAACGGAGACATGGAGTAAGTAAGGGCTGGTCAAGAAAGCAGTCAGAATCAGAATTAAAAAACAACGTCTAGGCTACAGAATGACACTTCTGAACCTAGTCCTGCAATTCATCTTGGAAAGATTGCCTTGCACAACCTCCATTTAATTTGTCAGTATTTTCTTGTTGCTGTTACTCTGAAACCCCAGTTTTCAGGTGACAGTAGCTTGTGAAGAAATACAGGGAAAAGAAATAAGTGAAAAATGTCACTACAAATGTATTAACTCATTTTTTACTGCACAGAAATTTAGGAAACTTAGTGTTTCGTTTCATGAGTATAACTTCCAGTGTCAGTAGTGCCAATGGATGTGTTGGACACAGGTTTCTATCCATGATGTGACTTTCTTTTGTGAAGTTCGACTGGTCATGGGACTATATTGTCAAGGAAGCAGGCTTATTTTAAGTCAGTGGCTGTTTTAACTTGAATTAGTTTGCAAAATCCGTGGTGTAGTCAGAAACCCTTGACACCGGCACAGCTCTTTGGGAAGGACTGGCTACTTAAGGAACTACTTTTAAGTAACCTTGCTCCTGCTGGGTGATGGCCTGCTTTGAAAGGCAGCCTGGCAGGTTGTTGTTTGAACCAGGACTCAAAAAGGAATATAGGGATCCTAACGTCATTTAAATTTTCAGAGAGGAAGAACCAGGATAAGTTTAAGGTCGACTGGTTTTGTAAAGTTAGTCTATAATTTGAATTTTCTTCTATAGTATTTGCAAGACAAACATTTTGTGAGCAGAGATGGTGCACAAGTAGTTTGCTGTGGTTCTATAATCTACTTTATATTTGCTTTACACAGCTCTGGATTAGAGGCTTTGGATTCTTCTAGGAGCAAAAAACAAGTTTAAAAGAATAGTTAAATATAGTGAGAAATATGAAGGGCTGTGATGGGGGAAAGAGAGGGGATGGCAGGCGGAAAGAACCCCCAGGGAATGTTAAGTGCACATGTAAGAATAGGACATATGATCCTTCTTTATTATTGTCCATTTAAAATTACAATGTGTTCCACTTAAACTAGACATGCTAATAAAATAAGAAGAGTCATTTATAGTGGACAAATTCCAAAGACCAAAGCTGTGTCCTCATTTAAATTCTGCTCTTTTGTTAGGGCACCCTACTGACATAATTCTCTATTGTTTCTGCCATTATCGCTTGCTTAATGCAGGACATAGTGTCGGGAAATTCCTGTCTGGCACTTACAAGGTGTTTCTAAAAGGGGGAACAAAAGAGTCAAGAGCACACAGGGAGCAGGAAGAAGCTGCGAGGGGAAGTGGCAGCAGAGGGAGGAATTCGAGATAGTAGCAGGGGCTGGGGGAGTCAGGCAGACCAAGGGAAGAGGAGCAAGAACTGGGGGCAGGCAAAACCTCTCTGCACTCCCTCTACAGTCTCAGCTGTTACCGGCAAATCTCATAGGAGACTTAGGAAGCAGCTGAAGGATGATGAAAATGCAACATTTCTGAGTATGGAGTGGAGAGCCCCTCGGCTGGGAGGGTGCGGGACGGAGCGGGAGGATCTGCTGGGATAGAGAGGCTGTGTCACTGGGAAACTGGGGCGGGAAAGCTGGCTCTAGGAGAGTTGATGGAGGTCTGATGCTGAGGATTTGTGGTGGTCAGCGAACGGGGAAAGAGTTGGTATCAAGGCCACCCACTTCTCCTGATACTCTGGATATGAGGAGCAAGACATCCTAGCTTGCACTAGCCTGGACATAAGAAGATTACTCTGCACTGTCATTTGTTAATAACAATGTTGTTTTCTGTCATATAATTAGAAAATACATCTTGCTTTGCCTCCAAGCACTGTCACCTTATTGCATTTGCACATTTTTCATAATATTTCAAGCGAACTGACCAGATAACATTAATGAATATATTAGATAGGCAGGCACTTTTAAGGAAAAATAATAAACATACTTGTATATTAAAAAGTTAATTCAGTCTGGAGCCAAACAGGTAATTTTCCCTTCAGCATTTTTTCACTCAACTAAGACAGGTTGGACTAGGAGTGCAGTCACCCTGTCTACGCTCTTGGCTTGGTTTGCATACCAGGGGCGAATTTTCTTCAGAGACAGACAGCAAGATGATCTGATTGGCCTTGGTCCAGGGCATGCTCACAAAGGGCCCTTTGATGGAGGGCTCCTTGGTGAGCCCTGTACCAAAAGCTGCCTGCCACCCTCCTTTCAAAGATACCCATTTACAGTAATTCGGGGAGGGGGAGAAGGGAAATAAATAAAGAGAAGTGAAATAGGGGGGGTTGCTGCAGGAATAATTACGTTACTGGGCTTGGAGGGGGTAGGGAAGACGAGGGGGGAGTTATTAAGTAAACTGCTGGATGTTGAAGTAGCTGTTTGGCAACAATGCAAGAACATAAGGCATTTGCAATTAAGCTCATTAAAGCTTCATCATTTTGCTTATCAATCTTTTCTGAAAAGGGTGGGGTGAAGCACCATATATTAAAACATGGCTGCTTTTATAGATAAGGAGCGATCACTGCCTGTTTGACTCTCTCAGCTGCCCTGTAGTACCCATCCTGTGATGGCATATATGATTAGCTGATTTAACTCCCTCTTGTACACAGGCAGGTCATTTATAGAAGTTTGTTATTGTGTCCCTGCACTGCTCCTCCTTGCCCTTATCTCACTTGGTATCCAGATATGGTCTCCTGCCTATCTCTCAATTGTGATCCCATTTGTTCTCAAAACAGCGGCTTTTGGAAGAGTATTTACTGAAGCCTCCACACCTTGGAATAAGGGGAAGGTGAACTGGATTATCAGAGCCATTGCTTCCTCAGTCAGTGGGGGATGTCCTCTGACTGGAGCCCATACTATTCCATGCTATTCAGAGGCTTTGAGTTTCAATGGAAATAACAGCAACTTGAAGATACATTAATGAATAGAACTGGTCTGGGCCATTCCGGATCTCTTGGAGACTTCAGCCTGCCCGAATTGACTTTTAACAGGGCCTCTTCTGGCTGAGGGACAGTGGAGTGTGTGAGTTGACTGGCAAAGCCATCAGAGCAACAGTCTTGGTGTGAAAGCCTTGCAGTAAGAACGGCAGCAACACTGCTTGCTGCTTTGGAGCTGCTTCCCAGGGCACAAAGAGTGAGATTTGGGAAGAAATCAGGTTTGTCTTCTTCTGGTCATGTTAAAGTCAATATGTGCCACTACAGATAATGGCAGGTAGTAGGTGTGCAAGGACAGCATTTCAGATAGAGATACCTCTCATCATCCAAGAGCTTCGGAGCACTTTAGATGTGGGCTAAGCCCTGCACCATCCCTTTGTGGGGGGTGAGCTTTATTTTCTTTTTCCAGATGGATAAGTTCTGGCATAGAGGAAACCCCGAGAGGCATACTGGGTATCTGGGGCAGGTCTGACTCGGAAGTCCTGGTTCTCACAAGTCCAGTCTCTCCAGTATGTCCTTGACCATGCAGCTCTGAGAGTTCCTCTGTGTTTAGGTTGACAACAACTATACTGAGCTTTGGAATTTTCTTGCAAAAATGATTGATTTTTTTCTAGCTTCTTTTGTTTCTGGTAGCAACCCTTTTCCATTTGTGGTGGAGATGTGGCACCTTCTTTAGAAGTGGCTCTATCTATAATAAGTTTCTTTAATTACTTTTTCCATTGTCTGTACAATATATTGTCTGTATAGTGTTAAAACTCACTTTAACTTTGAAAGAAGGGAAAGGAAGCAAAAAAAAAAAAGAGAAGCTGGGGGAAATACTGATATGAAGAAGGGTATGGAAGGAGTAGCACCACTAATACAAACATGTAGGTCATATTGCCATGTGGGAATGGAAGCCAGCTTGAACTTTAATTCTTAGTTTGATCAAGGTAGTGTAAAACCAAACCCCAGAGGATTTCCAGTGGAGAAACTGGATTTATATTTTACATATGAGCTGTAGTTGAAGCCAAATGTTCATTCCACTCAAATTGTGTAGGTGGATTACTTTACTTCCAGCCTTGAAGTATCATGTTTTTAGCTGCTAATAAACTTAATAAAATCCATTTCTTATTTCCCCTGGTGTACTGTGTTCATGAGCCTTGATGTGCCATAAGAGCAGTGCTGTCCAGAAAATTCATTTATCAAGAAACAGACAAATGATGTGTATGAATAAGTCAAGAAGAAAAGGAATATATGTACCACTCTTTCAGTGGCATTGCTCTTGCCAGAATTGTCAGCTTCCTTTTTTGTTCTGATTTACAACTGGACCAAAGAGTTGATAAAACTTAATAAATTGTCACATCATCAGCCTAGCAGAGAACTAAGATAGATACAGGTTGCTTTTTGTCGTTTTTTAAATTGTTCCTTTCCCAATTAAAAATATCTTTCCGTACCAACAAGCTTCCAGCTTTGGCTTAGCTCCCAGAACCAGACCTGCCATTTCACACAATGTGTGATCAGTCTAAGGGTTCGTTGCCACTGGAATTCACTGCAGCCAAGAATTTACAAAACTGAATGAGGGATTAGACATTTATGTAGATAACAAAAATATCTAGAGTTATTGTAGCTAATACAAACAAAGAGAGCACTGAGAAGGAGATAAAACCTCACTTTTGAAAGGTGTTAGATAATGTCTAATATTTTGAATTGGCGTGAGGCTTCCTGGGGAACTTCCTTCCGGGAGGAGGTAGAATGTCACATGGTATCCTTGAACTTTACTTTGACATGTTCAGTCTTGGATGCTGAATTAGAAGAGTTGCAAGTGGTTATGCACAGCAATAACTGTCTTTCTCCTCAGTTGTTATGGGTTTAAAGACATCAGTGCACATTTTCTGTTGTCCCACAGTCAGCTAGATGAGACAATTGAAAGAGAGCCCTTTAGGCCACAGTTTTAAATTCAGTCACTGGCCAACAAGAGGTGCCAAATGAACCAAGACATCAGTGAGGGTGAGCAATGCAGTGAGTGAAATGTTGTCTTCAAGACTCGGAGGTGCGGAGTTGAATGGAAGCTTCACCGCAGGCAACGTCACTTCTTTCAGCCCCTTCATATCCCCCAAATGCAGTGAAATGTTACCCCTTTCTTTCAAAATGTGGCTGTGGCACGTTGCTGGAGCACAGTGAATTCATCGCTTCACTTAATGGATTTATTGGGGGAGAGTTGGGAGAGGAAATAATCTTTAAAAAGATTTAGGGTAAACAAAAGAGTTAAAAAGAGTGAGAAACAAACTGCTTTATGGTAACAAGGAGTGGGAACCAGACAAGGAAGGAAAACAGAGGGGGTAAGAGGCCTCAGGTACAGAGGAAGAAGTAAGATCTTAGGTAGAAACAGAAGGGAAAGGCAGGGTTGAACATATAAACAAAGGGTTTAAGAGAAAAAGCAATATGACTTTTGAAGCTTTTAGTGCACATCTGACCCAAATCATCTGTCCTTTCAGAGTCAGCCCATCACCTCCCTTGTTTAGACTTTATTTTTCCTTGGAGATCTGTAATCCTTGCTCTAAAGAGCTCCTGACTTGGTGGACATGTGTTGTGTTAGTAAATGCTGCTATTGAAGTCAGCAAACTTGTTAAAACTTGTACGTTTGCTGCAGCAATGGAGTTTGTGGTGAGCGGGGAGTGCAAGCCCGGTCATTGCTCCTGGTGTGTGTGCAGCCTGGAAGGGGTTCAGGGAGAGGGGGGAGGGCCAGGCAGCTTGACAGCGGTTTTCCCACCTTTCTGTTGGCCATAGCAGAGGGTTTCTCATGGAACCTCTTTATAGGGGGAGTAGGGGCTATCAAGAGCACAGAGATTTTCTTTCTAGCAAACAAAAAATGCCACTGAAAGCTCTTTCCAGAACTTAATGCAACTTGAGGCAATATTTCTTCTGCAGAAACCACAAACAAATCCATGCACGTGCATTTAAGAAAGAAACTCCAGACTCATCTGAGCAGATCACAGGGAACTGTAGGGTTGCAGGGAGTGCTAAAGCCACTGTTGGTGGCACTGGTCTCTGTTGGCTTTGGTCAATCACTGAGGGCCAGTCCTTTGACTTCCTCAGAGGGGCCTGTTTCTGTCCACTTCAGTACAAAAGGTAAAGGAAGGGGGGAAATAGAAGTTGACCGTGTTACATTTGGAGTTTATCGGTTGTCTTCTGCAAATGTTTTCACTGAGAAAATAAAGTTTCTTTTAAAGATTAAATCCACTCGCAAGTAACAAGTGCACATAAAGTGACGGACTCTACCAATGTATTTGCAATCTTTGGCTGGTACAGGGGTTTTATTTCACACTGAAAAATCTTTTTTTAAAAGTTTGTTGGCTTTTAAAAATATTTCTCTTTTCAGTTTCCCTTTTCCCCACTTTCCACTGTATCCCTGACAGATATTATGTATTCCTTAGAAAAATATTTCATTTGGGGAGGGTAAAACTGTAGTCAGGTTTTTGCACATCGTTTTCACGAGTTTTGTGTAGATGTTATGTGAAACAGAAAAAGTCAAGGTGCCATCACTCTGTGTTCTGATTAGTGTGTGCAAGAAGGAGAAAAAGAGAAAATGGAACCTGTTCTTCAATACTAAAATCCAGCATTTCTGGAGAATCTAACACTGAGATTTTAAATTGAGCTTTTGCATCTCTTTCTTTCTCCCTGAAGAATCCGTTGGCCTGAAGTTGTGTAACTCTCTAATGAAGTCGTTGTGGGGGTCTTTGCTATCCTGGAAAATAAAAGACTAGAAAATTGCAGCGCAAAGCTCATGTTTGCTAAAGTGATCAACCTTAAATGGTGTGTGGGTTATCTCAGAGTATAATCAGCATAGCTGATTTGAATAGAGCTGTCTTCAAAATAGAGATCTGCTGGTAAGATTTGTTTTCATTTAGGTCTTACTTTCAGCAATAGGATTAGCCTAAGGTCTATATATCTACAGGCTCTTGTATAAACAAGCAGCTTAAACAAAACTACCATTATTAT
This sequence comes from Mohoua ochrocephala, assembly GCA_013398855.1. NCBI lineage: Eukaryota > Metazoa > Chordata > Aves > Passeriformes > Acanthizidae > Mohoua > Mohoua ochrocephala. The sequence continues at coordinate 136,980 of VZTA01004176.1, forward strand.
ACTGATTTAGGGAGAGAGAAAAGCCTTGTTTGGTTTATTGAGTTAAGATCATATGTGTGACAAATAAAGCCTTCCTTTAAATGTAAGTTTTGTCCCATTCAATGTAGTAAGTTTCTTGAGGAAAAAAAAAAATTACAAAGGCAAATATTATTCTTAATGCCAATTCAATTTGTCACCTCCACGTTTTAATCCCATAGGCTGGTGAAATACATGCTATTTCATCCAGTTGAGCAACAAGGCAGCTGATATCACCATCAGGGTGATATAATCAATTTACTTCTTGCTATAAGAACTGCCCTTACACTTCCTTTTCCTACCTTTTACTCAATGGCCTTATTAAACTCTTTTCAATGCTGATTTATTGCAGCCATGGATAATGTTGTGTTCCGTGGTGCTTCCCCCACAAGGAACTTCAATTGCTGTTGTCATTCCTTTGTCTTTTTTGTTTTATTCAGCACATCAGGTTTTATTTATTATCTTAAAGTGTCTCATAAATAAAATAAGACGTGAAAGTTCTGAGCTCGGGTAGCAACCTGAGGTCTAATGAGGGGAGGCTGGTCATTTATGGTATGGATGCCATGGGTACAGCAGCAAGCGGGGCGCGCATGGTTGAGTCCCCATCACAGGAGGTGCTGCGAGCTTTAAATTGGTTTGTGACCCAAGAAGGACTGAGAAGCAAGGTGGGAAAGTGCCGTTGAACAAAACTGCTCTGAAAATGCTTGGGGTTTCCTTTAATATCCGTGCAGCTCGGATGCTAAATTTGAAACAGGGAAAAGGTCGGGGAACTGTTTCAAATGGCCACAAAACCAGTTAGGTTAAACTGTTGTTAAATGAATGTGAATGAACTCGTCTCCTTTTTAGTCCAGTCATGCCAGGTCAGGTCTTGAGGCCCACAGAGCTGCATCTTTGGAGAATTCCTAGAAGTGGGTGCAGTTGGTGGTGGACACATGAATTTCCAAGTGTACAAGTTGGCGTAGCAGTTCAGGAGGACCTCTGGATAAAAGCAATCATACCAGCAATGATCATGTCGTCTGCTCTCATAAGTGCCTTTTAAAATATTTGGAATTTTTATGGATGATTCCTAAAACATTATGCTAGCAAGATAGCAATGTATTTAAACTGTCAGCGACTGACCCTGGATCACTGGTTAGAAATATTGCATTTGCTTGTTGCGGTCTATTTGCTGCTGGTGGTTGCAGCTGAAGAGCTGAGTGGACTTGCTGGTGTCACCTCACTGAAAGTAAATTTCACCTTCACCACAGAACTCGATTGCAGGTTGTGAATATTATTTAAATGGAAATTATTTCCTTATAAGAAGACTCACAGAAGCATTGGGGTTTTTTCCAGGCCGGCTTTTTAATATTTATTTTGTATTGTTCTCGCTTTTATCCTTAATTTGGGGCTAAATTAGATCTGTCAGTGTCCCTTTAAATTTATTCCTCACTGGCTAATTTATTTTAGCTAACTTGTTTCAGGACAAGTGTAGAATACTTACTGCACAAAAGAGAAAATTCAGATCAATCTCAGTCTGCTGAGAAAATTAATCAATTTGCAAGTTGCATCTATCTAATTCTGTCATGTAAAGCAGGCATTGAATTTCCTTTCCCATGTTACACAGACACGGGAAGGTAACGCAGTCTCCACTGGCAGAGGACTAATTCACTTGCCCTGTGCTCTGTGTTGAGGCCATTAAAGGACTGCACTTAGAAAACAGCTGCTTTATGTGTGTGTGCCAGTATCTCATTTTCCACATATGTAACAGATCAAAACATTTAGATTGGGTTGATCCAGTCTATCATGACAGAGAGATTTTGAAGCGGCGCGAGTAAATAAGAGCCGCGCTTGGCGGGAGGACGCCTTTGCCCTGATCCTGAGGAGCTATTGGTGGGCACCACCCCAATTAAAGCAGACTGGGCCATACCAGCTTTGCACGGATTCCTTTCCAGAGCCAATTAGCTGCAGAACATTGGGTAGAAAGGAACAAATCACTGAAAACTCAACCCTGTACAATGTTATCATTTATGTTCAGTGCTAGTCTAGTGCTCAAGAGTGTTTCTTTTTGTTATACCTCTGCAGACCTGCTGGAAAGAAAAATGTTTCCTGCTTCTTGTTTGGCCTATATATTCTAGAGCCACATTGTTCGGTGTTATCACCTTAAGAAGCAGTTAAGATTAAAGTGAGATAGCACACATTTGAGTTTAGAAAAGCAGCCAGAGAAGCTGTACAACTTTTATGGTCTTCATCCAAAGTGCATCTAAGTGTGGGACTGTTTTTCAGAAAATTGAATTAAAATGTAATTTTTCAACTGCTCTGTATTTCCATTTATACTTTTCATCCTCTAAATCTGTGCCATGATATGGCTGTCTACTGTTGGCCAGGGTTCCTGGGCCAGCTCTCAAGAATATGGAAATCAGAGAACTAAAAAGAGGAAGAGGATGCTTTGGCAAGCTTATGTTTATTGGTTACGGATAGTTGGCTATCACTGTGGTACCCCTTGGGATTATCACCCGCCAAAATCCAGAATTCCATTTCAGAGGGGATTATTTCAAGGAGCAGAAGCAATTGCAGAGTAGTGTAGCAGGCAGTGCTGTGAAAAGTGATGCAATTTTTTGGAAGTTCTGCCTTGCTGTGGCTGTATGCCTGGGAATTACTGTACTTATTCATGTACAAGTGAAGAAACCCAGGTAGAGAAAAATGCTGTTATTTGATTACTAAGATGGACAATTGTTACTGTGCTTAAAAATAAGACCATCAAATTAGTTTGTGAAGAGGGGAGAGGGATTTACATGAAGTGCAAGGAATAGAGAAAGAACAGACAAGGGGAAAAAAAAGTCAAATTTTTAGCCTACACTTGATTGGTGTCTGTTTAAAATAATTGTAATTTTTTTTTCTGTGATTGCTGAAGGTTACCAGTTTTTTTAAAAAAAATTAAATAGGTAGTACAATTGCACAGTAGACCCAAATTGGGAAGCTGTTTCATGCTCTGCGGGTGTCACTCTAGAAAGTTCCTGGTAGACAGGCAGCCAGGGGGACACTGTGGCTTGAATAAGAGGGCCGAGGACAGGCACGACTGACCTGTGCCAGCTGTGTGCAGAGCTGGCTGCAGTGAGGCCAGGGGGGCCTCAATCAAGAAGCTGAGCAGTGAAGAAAAAAGCAAATAGGCTGGATAATGCTGTGAAGCTGATAATTAATATTTCTGAAGATGTTAGGAAATGAGAGGTTGGGAATCCTTTGGTGTCTCTGTAGTTGTCTTCTTCTGTATTGGTCAGATGCAGCATATGGGCAAGAACTTAATGAAATTCTGCATTGCTGTGCTCATAAACAGCTATTTCTCCTTCTACAGTCCCTCTTCGTATGAGTTTCTTAAGATTGGCTAATGAGATTCACTTTTATCTCAGGATCTTTAACGACTCCCAAAAGACCAGGAGCTTAGTTTTAAATCTCATCAGCAAAGCAGAGCAGCTTCCAGCAGCAGAGTGCTTCCTGACAGCATGGTGGAGCTTGCTGCAAAACTGGCTCAGAAAGAAAAAGGATGCCAGCGCTAGATCCAACACTGTTGCTTTTGGCAGGTCTTGGATGTTCAGTCTCTGCCTTCCACTCGTGGAGCTTCCAGCATTGCATTGCTGTGTGTTGTGTGCTGCCACCCAGCCTGAATCGTGCTGCCAGGTCAGGAATTGGCACGCACGCTGAGGTTTGTACTCTGTTTTCATGTTTGCACATACAAAACCGAGGTGAAGGAGTTTAGATACCGTATTTGAATTAGCTGCTTGTAAAATACAGGTGTGCTATTGCCTCCGCTCGTTACAAAAACTGCATCAACATGTCACAGTGATTGGCTGAGTCTTCAGAAAGTTAGTGAATAAAAACAGTCGCATGGCACAAGAAACCTCGAGGATGACCCAGGACCCAGAAACTGTGCAGGTTTTTTTACTCAAACACGGAGTAACTCCATTTTGCTAACAAGGTGCCAGACAATGGCATATGGTCACCTCTGATGGTACATTGCCAGAAGAGCTGTAAGGCTCCAGGTGCATCCCTGGTGGGTTCAAATTACTTTCAGTGAATTCTGAATCCTAAATTTTCAGATATGAATAGTGCTTTTGATGACACAATTTTGGGCACTGAAATTGACCCTATTAAAGAGAAGTTATATTTTAAAAGAACAGATATTCATCTGATAATGAAAATTAAGCTTTTTTTATAGGACTGAGCCCTCAGAAACTCTGGCTCTCCACCTCACTTACTATTCTTGAAAATATGTCCTAATTCCCAAGCAGCTCTTTTATTTGATGCATATATGCTTTACATATGACTCTGTAGAAAGGGGTATTTTAAAACAAAGTAATTTGGCATATTTAAAAAGGAAAAAGAATGGAAGGGAGAAAGGGAGAGCAGTACTCAGAAGCAATCAAATAACCTCAAATTTGAGGTCATGTTCTAAATGAAAAGTGTAACTTTTTTTTCCCAAAAAGCTCATGAGTCCTTTTGGGGCAGGAGGACTTAAACAGAATTTGGAAACTTCAATAGAAATTGCTTCCTCAATCCTTAGAAACATTGAAGTTCCTGAAAGCCCTTCTTTTGAGTTTAAAAGTTGAGACTTAATGCATTTGTTCATAGAGGAGAGGAACTGAGAGCTGTGAAATGAACTTCATCCCTTCCTCTCTGCTGATAACAAGAAGTATCAAAATGACCATTGAAAATCTAATTTTTTTTAAAAAATACTATGGCAACCAACCATTCAGGGTGAGGTTGTCCATCTTCAGGGTGAGAGTATGTTCAGAATATATCCATTCCAGCACTCACCTGCCCTTTCCTATGGGATGGGGTCCAAACGTGACCCCTGTCCTTAGCAAGCTGAATAACCAAGATTTTCCTTCTATTAGAAATAATGGATAAACCAAGTATCCCAGGATGAGCTAATGCTTGCTGGGTTTTCCCTTGTTGATTCCCAAGAATCTGCTCATCCAAAAAAAAAAAAAAAGCCAGATTCCCCTTGCTTCCAGTGAGGTTCTTAAGAGCCTCTAAAGCCCAAAAGGAGCAAAATGAGCATCCATTATTGAAAGCCAGTAGGCTTTCTGTTCACTTCTCAGGGTTGCTTCTTGAAGCCTGTTCCTGGTTATGGAGGGTGAAAGACACCCTAGACCATGGTCACATGGTCAAAAGTATCTATGCCCTCCTCTATCTGCTTGTCACCCCCTCCTCAGATGGGACAGTTTGTTCTGACCTCCCTCACTTCACTCATGAGATCATTTCTGCCTAGGCCTGGGACAGATATTGTTCATCTTTCCCATGCTAACAGCATGGTTTAGTTCTGCCTTGCTGCCCAAGCCTTCTTTCCCTTCCCTAAAAGTCAAAGGCTGCCACAACTCGGTCTCAAGCATTGCTCTCTGCCCCAGGTTGTGCCCACCTCCACTGGTGAGGAGCACCGAGTGCCAGCCTGGCAGGTGCCCAAGCCCCTCCTCGCTTCCCAGCAATGCAGTGACCCTCGTTAGGAGAGCTGAATGCTCCCAGAAAGTACCACTGGGGCAACTAATCAGTTGTAAGAGCCTATTGATCTGTTACATTTGTTTTCAACGTGCAAAAAGGAGGTTCTTTTGTTTCGGGGCTGGCACCAAGCTCTTGCCACAGTGGGTTCAACGCGTCTCCGGACACTGCGATCAGGCGCCTCGCAGCTGAGTCTGCAGAATATTTGCTTATTACAGGAGGAACTGAAAGAACCTGGAATTCACTAGTGACCAGCCTCTTACTTCTTGAACAACTGTTTCCCCCCTTCCTTTTGTTTCTGTTTTAATCACTGCATTACAAACGCGATTTAAATCCCCCTTGCAGATACCAGCACACAACAGTCAACATTTATCCGGTTAAAATGCCAGCACCGTTTGCACTGAGTGGTCAGTGGTTGCTGGGCTCAGTTCCTTTTTAAATCAAACTTGGAGTAATTAAATGGCCACAGCAGTAATGCGAATGCAGATTTTTGCACATCCAATAATCAAAGGGAGGAAAAAGTAGTCTGAAGCTGTTTTGTTTTAATCATATTTGATTTTTATTTTAAATGAAAGCACAAAGATAATTTTTCTGTTGCTCTACCTGTGACTCCTTAAATCATGGTAAACGTGCATTATGATCTTCTTAAAAGAGTAAGAACATTCCTTGTTAATTAATTTATACAGCTGTCAGTACAGCTTTCTATGTTATTCATACTCTAAGTGTTTGACTGCCATAGATTTTCTAGCAGTTCCTGGCAAAGCTCCAGTGAAAGCCTGGGATTTATTAGGCTGACTTGGTGCAAAGTCTATTGATTGTGGCCTCGAGGGTAATAACTAAATAGAGCTGGAGCAACAAGTCAATAACACCATTGTTGCTACAGACTCCATTCACTTGAGGAGTTAGATTGTTTTACAGTGGCAAAGAGTAATCATGAGCAGATCAGCATGTTCAACAGGCTCTGTACCATGTTAGTGCTGGGGACTGTTTTAAAGCTTTCAGCAGGACTTTGGGAGAAGTGAGGTGGGGTGCAGGGATTAGGAATCCTGTAAACTCCTTCATTAGGTCTAAAAGGTTTAGTCTTTATCATCTTGCAGCAAGGAGTCCCCGTGCCTGTGTTGGTCCAAACGGGTGTTAAAATCCTCTGCCCATCAATCCATCATGGCACAGTACAAACCTGATTTTAAATTTTGGTTGGGGATATACGTGCAGTGTGTGCATGTATGCGTGAATGCATGTCCATATGCCCTAGCATGAAATAATATTTTAGCTAGTACAAACTTCACCTCTGTGCGTTTGTATTTCCTGGCAATGGCTGGAAAAAGGCTCCTATTTTCTTAAATTCAAAATGAGGAAATGCTTTTGTTTATTGCTTCTCTAATCCTCCCATGTGTTTATTTACTTTTAGAATTCTTTACTTTTGCGGAAATATATACAAACCTACTAGGGGAGAGATGTTTATTTCCTGAGAGTTTTATCGTTTATTTGACAGCCTTTGACAACTCATGTCATATTAAGAGCAGATCATTTTGAAAAGTCAAAATTGTGAAAACGGGAGTTTCAAAAACAGAACTGGGTGATTTTGCACACATCTTGTATCCGTCTCAGGGAACTGCGGATATACTGAGTAATTAGAATTAGTTTCTTCCTAACACCAGTTAGTAGCAGCCTACTCCCTTGAAACATGAAAGATGGTACAGAAAGTAATAATATGAACCACATCATATTAAAAAAAGGCAGATGTAATTATGCTTTGTAAAGCGAACCGAGTGGTCAAGCAGCAAGCTTTTGTGTATTCAGCAGCTCCACAGACTCTTCCTCCCTTCCCCTGCTCCTTCTTGGAAGTCAAGTTTTCCTTTTTGTAAGCAATGTTTGCAAGCCCACATTTTCAGAGATAATAGGAAGCAGCAAAGCTTTCTTCCTGAGTCTGCAGTCATTTTAAAACACCAACATTTTAGACACCCAAATTTCAATAGAGGGGTTGGTTTTTGAATGTGGTGGTGGCTATGACATCTGACGCCGGTTTGTTAAAAATTCATCTGTCCTTTCTTTTCACTGCTTCTCTTGCTTCATTATAGCTCATACTATTTAAAGCGCAAAAAGGGGTGGAACTAGTGAGGAAATCCTGTGGCCAAATATTCAGGAGGGTTCTGGGCTTCCCTCGGCTACAGGCAGTCCACTGAATGTTGCAGTCAGCATGTGCTGGGGCAGATCTCTGAGCAGGAGAGATGCAAACATGTGGTGAATGTGTCTGTCTTTTTCTTTCTTTCTTTTTTTCTTTCTTTTTTTTTCTCTTTTCCATAAGTAAGCAGAGAGCTTGGCAAGTCTGTAGTGCTTGCTCAGAAGCTCATTTAAAACTTTGAGAGGAGTGAACTGAATTTAAACGACTTTCAGGAATCTCTTTACCCCCAGGCCTCCGACGCTGCCTCCCATGGAAAGAAATGTATTGGGTGGTTCATAATCTGTATTCTGTCAGGATATTTTAATGAGAGGTCAGTAAATACCATATATTTGGAAGCAAACAAGCCAAAGCTGGGCCTTTTCTTTATGACTTCCACACAGTCAGATTTCTGGCATATGGTTTCACTTTGAATGAAGAAATTTTATCTGCTCTTCTTGGGTTCAACTCTGTGATCCGAGCAATTTTTGACATATCAAACCAGCCCTAAAACTTAATTATCTGTGGCATAGGAAGTAAATATGCAAAAGAGGTTTTGAGGAAGTCTTAACACTTTTTCATTTAAAAAGACCCTATTGATTTCTTGGCTGATTGAAGTGTGATGTGCCACCCCTACGGTGATTAGGTATGTCATGGAAGCACTGTTTGCACCCCACTTCTTTCAGAAAGAAGAGACACTGGTAAAAGGAAAAAGCCCTTCCCAAAATGTGAGGATTGACATTTCTTTTGAGTAGTACTCTTGCAGTATGAACTGTAGATTTACAGGAATTAGAAACCAAACAGTAGAAGTATTCCTCTCCCCCTCCTCCTTCCTCCCCTCCTTTTTTAAAGTGTCTTCATCAATCAAAATCAAAACAAATGAATAATGGAGGCAGATAGAATGTGAAGAGACAATAGCGGTGTTGTTCCGAATTGACGGCCATAAATCCATTGTATCCTAAGAGACTGCACGAAGTAAATACCTGCCCTTGCCCACCGCCAGTTAGCCCACAGTTCGGAATATCATTTAAGTAAGTGCTGATGTCCCGTTGAAACTTCAGCCCATTAATGCTCCCTTTATTTAAGAGCACCAAGGCTGCAGTGAGGCAGGGGAACTTGAAGGGTGAAGGTTTGGAGTGACAGGGGACTTTCCCCTCTCCTCATTCATTTGTTAATTTGGGATGACAGAAACAGAAATGGTGTTCTTATGAGCGGGTCAAAGGGGGTTTTTAGAACCAGCAGAAAACAAGGAAGCTGGTGCAAAGGAAGTTACAGAGCGCATCATTTGAAATCATTAAAACTTGGGCCTAGCTGAGGTTTTCTCTTTAAGACAAAAAGGGGAAACACATCTCGACTGGCATTGCAGAGGCATGCAAAAGGGTGGAAAAGCCCAACAGAAAGCAAAGCCAAGAGGATTATGTACCTCACTTTCAGAGAGCATGACTTGTGGTGTGGATTCGAGCCCTGACGTTTTGATTCAGGTATGACAGAGCCGAAGTCTCACGAGCTGCTCTTGTAGGAATTTGACACTGAGGGGCAAGAGCCTCCGGGGTCAGCTGCTCTTTCTGCCATTCCAAAATGCCAGGTCTCAAGTGGAAACTTTCCTTCCTTCCTTCCCATTAGAAAAGTCCCTCCAGTTTTGTGTGCCTTTTGGAAGCGAGCCTGTGGGAGCAAGTGCAAATATGATTCTTAGGCCCAGGCTCACACGTTCAGAAGGTTTAAAGTTGCTTGTTTTATTTTTGGTTCTTCTGTAATTGCAGTTTGTTTGGCAGAGCATGCCAGATACGGATCGCTTGCTCAGGGCTTGTTAGCACCAACAGCATTCCAGCTCCGTTAGAATCTCTAAGTTTATCTACCTCAACCGTATTTTCACACCTTTTATGATTTTCATTCTCCTCAAACTGGAAAAAAAAAAAAAAACCCAACCAAGACAAATAAACGACTACCTGGCAGGAAGGATTGATGACCTTTCTGATGGGGCTGGGGGTTGCTCTTTGAGATCACAGTGTGAACGAGCAGAACTCCTGACAGCACAGCACCTCACTGCAGAGGGGCTCGAAGGTGCCAGTTCTGTTGTGAAAACAGTTTATTTAGTAGTTAGTGCCTTGACTTTTCTGTCTTTGTACTTCTGAAAGAGTATGTCTTGCAAATGATGAACCCTTAGCCTTCACAAAGTACTGATCCCTCTATAACATTTTCTTAATTGAAGCTTAGAAGGAAAAAAATATAGTGTAGTATTTTAAGAGTGGCTGCGTAGCACCTTTCCAAGTTTGCATGCCTGTCAACGGGATGTCATCCTGTAAGTGTGAATGAATGACTCTATTTCCAGTTCGAGTTTCCATTCCTAGGCAAAAATAGCACCAAATACACTATACTTCCAGAATAGATTTTTTTTAAAACTGTATAAATCATACCACAATAAAAAGTAATCTGTAGTTATTTCTTCATTAAAAACATTCTATATGCCCAGTTCCAAGTGAAAACTATGAAAAAGAGAAGACGCTGCTTCAAATGACTGAATAAAATGACAAGAAATAACTTTTCATTCTGTTCTAAATGAGCAGACTGTATTTTGTAAGGATAACAGTTAAATTTAACATTCCTCAGGTTTTCCATTGTCCGTTTTTTCTTCCTAACCAGCATGAAGCACTGAAGCTTTAAGCATCCTGTCATGATGCTGATGGTTTGTTGAAGAAAATATGTGTTCCTCAGCTGTTGCAGTTACTGCAGCATTTGTGCCTTTTCAGATGACACTTCGCCAGCTTTTTAAAATTGCCTAAATCCCATGTGCACAGTGATGAGGGCTGAGATTTTTAAGGACCTTGAAGTATCTAAATCATGGCAGAGGCTAATTATCTCCAAAGATTTGATTCTTGGGTCTGATTCATTTAGTCTGGGAGTCTCAATGTCCTAATTATCTAACCTATTCCTTACGATAGGATTTGGGGTTTTTTTTGTTTGGATTTTTTCTGCTAACACAAATAATTGATAAAGCGTTAGCAAAATATTCTAATGGTGTGCATTAGGGTTGGATGTAAGGTAGAAAGCAATAACAAGGATTATAAATAACTGCTTGATCTGTAGAATTCTAAAATAGCCTCTTAAATTTGATTAACTGTCTTAATATATGGTTAATCATCTAAATCCTTTATAAACTATTTGTAAATGCACCCTTGACATAAAGCATGACCAGTTTGTCTGTGTTTTATGAAACATGGCAATTCTATGGAGGAAATGGAGCAGTATTTCTGAAATGTAATCAGTGTAACTGAGAAGGCAAACTTGGTGTTCCAAGTCTTAATTGTGCAAAGTGAAATACTTGCAGTTTCTGAATTTCCTTGTGCAAATTTGTTGTGCAAAGGTGGTGTGGAGTAACTATGCTCTTCCTCAGAGCAAAGCAGGCAAAGGGAGGTAAACAGAAGGAGAGTTATAAAAGAGTTAAAACACAAAAACGGAATTATTTCGGAATGGTTTGAACCTCCGTTCTGTGGTACAAAACCATTGACATCAACAACAGGGTCTCCTGCCCACAAAAATACCCACTCCTGCCCCTGCGCTGCACCCAGCTGCTTTCTTGTTTACATGGGTACTTCTGTTTTCCAGTCAACGTCTTCAGATTGAATTGACTCCGTGCAAAATATCTCTCCTCACCTCTCCACCCTTCTCATTTTTCTCTTCCTTTTTTTATCCTGGATCAATTACTTGATCTGATTCATCACATGGACCTACAAGCTGTTGAGTCAGCACAACTGAGGTTGGCATGCTGTAACGAGATGGCAGAAGTGAACACCAAGAGGAGGAGTACAGGTGGAGGAAGGGACAGACTTGAGCACGACTCCTAAAATTAGTATTGCTGCTGTTTGCTTTGCACCTTGGAAACGTGGTCTTGGCTTGAGTCAGAACATTTAAACTATAAATTCTCCTCTAGCCTTTGACACCCTTAAACTTTGCTTTTGCCATCTGCTAAGTGGGAATAACACCAGTTACCTCAGGGATGTGAAGATTTACTAGTGGTTGTTCAACCAATTAGCACATGAGAAGTAGGGAAAACTGCTTTTTACGCTCCTACATTTTGCTGAAATAATTCTCCCATGCTAATGAACTGCATTTCATTTCTAGTAGAGTAGTTGTTTTCAACTGTGTTCCTCCTATCAGAAATATGTTGCTAGAGCAAAGACAGGTCCCTGTTTTTGTAACCTAAGTGCCTCTATTTTTGGTTTTAAGATGTTGGCTGCATCTCTCTCTTTTTTTTTTTT
>VZTA01004176.1:148886-166386 GCA_013398855.1 Mohoua ochrocephala
AATTATATGTATATATTTATAGCTCTTGCTATTGGGAGAGAATTTCCTGCAAACAGATCCATTTCTGTGGTGCCCTGCTCCGACACGGAGTCCCTTGTGTTCCGCCAAGAGGTTGCTCCAGAATAAATGGCTGCTCTGGTTGTGGGATAAGCCTGGTGAACTGTAAACTTTATATTGCCTTCAGCACATAGTAGATTTGCATGTGCAGGAGGTATTAGTAACTGGGCATCCGATACTTGGCAATGTCACATCTGAAGACGTGAGTGACAGAAGAGATGCAGCCCCAGCCCCAGTGTCCTACTGAGTCGCTTCCTCTTTGGATAATTACATTCTCAGCTTTCTCTGCAATTTTAACTGGGGGGGGGAAGTATCTGTCCTCACACCCTCATTTACAGAGGTGAGTCCTGTAACCATGCACCATTAAACAGCTGCCACATCTCACCCAGAAGGACTTTTTACATAATGTTCATATCTGGTTTGCATTCCGAGCTGCGCAGATCAGCAGTAACGCTACGTGGGTATCTGAAAGCAGGATTTGACCTGTACTTGGGTTCTGGTTCACATGCAGCAAGGAGCACTTGCTCAAATAGTTTCAGGGACTTCAACAGGAGTACTGGCATGCAGAATCAGGCCCCTAAGGATCCTTGGTAATGAAAGGTATCCTGTAACTGTAAGGTATTATTATGATGACTACTCTGGAGAACACAGAGGTATTGAAGTTGGCAAAATGAATTATAGAGTTAAATGTATAAGTAAACCAAGAAGCGACTGATGTTTTTTGCATAGTAATAATCTTCATAATCGCTTCATTTGCACAGTTATTTCATTTTAAACTTTAGGCACAGTTTTGAAGCACAACTCAGTGGAGATTTTTCCTGTAATCTAGAAACTTTAATGAAAGCTAATTGGAGGACAAATTTTAATCTAATTAAAATGTGGCTGCATAAAACAGAAAGGATGAATGAAGTGAAATGCTCTATGGGGCACAGTTTTCAAACAATGACTACCCTGAATACTAAGTCAAATGAAGCTTTTGTAAAATGATGATCATGAACATTGCCAGCAACAGAACAACCTTGAGAAACTGCAAATGAAAGTTTTCATGTGTTCAGTTTAAAAAGTGGACATTTGACTCACAACTGCATAAGGACTTTTTAAAAAGAAAATAAAAAGCAACACAATCTCATCTAAAAACATAACAAGTAAATTAGCCAAAGGTGTACATTCCGTCCAAGTTCTCATGATCAGCAGATGCAAATGTTTGCAGTGCACCGATGAGTTATGAGCCCTAATGAGATTTCAATGCTGAGCAAACAATAAAAATTTATGCATTGCATAGTTTTAGTGGCCTTTGGCTTCATGGTTAGTGTTACACCCTTTCAACAGCTTCAGTAATATAATATCCAGCTGGCTTTGGAGGTAAGGAAAATTTTAGGGGTGAACTGAAATTGTGAGAAATAACGTGATTGATTGCTTTGTCAGAATAATGCATTTCCACGGTATAATTGTCCGTCGTAATCTTAACCCGGGTATGGATACATAGGTTCTAGTTATGTTCAGACACAAATTTTGATGGATTCAGGTGAAGAATGGCTTTTGCAGCATTTGAGCCAGACTGTTTCCTGTGCCGGGTATGTGTCCAGGGGTCTCGCAAACAGCCCCTCTAACAAGAACATTCCTGTCATAGTCCGGCAAACGGGAGAATTGAAAAGCTGCACTTTTCCCAACGACTGTCATGTGTCGCGAGAAAAGAAGCGGAACACAAGCACAAAAAGAAAGGCACAATGGATATTGAAATAAACGTATGTAAGGGAGAGTGGGGGGATGAACCAGGGAATTCGACTGGTGCAGTGCGAGAGTGAGCGCAAACGAGTTAAATTTAAAAGTCCCATTTGTGGGTTAGGCTGTTATGCATCCAGAACCTCCACCATAATGATTGCCTGCATTACCCTACATAATATTAAAATCTTAGCGTGTGATTAATAGCAGATTCCCTGCATACGTGTCACAACACACATCTGCAGCAAATCTGCCAGTATATTTCTCTGCTAGTTTTACTTTGGGGCCATAAAGTAATTCCTGTTTTGTGAATGAGAATAAACCTATTATGCACTAGGTTAGCTACACCCAGTTTCTTCTCTTCAGGGAAAAAGAGCTGCTTATTTGATACAGCATCTCAAATTTCAGTGTTCAGAAGTGAGTTTAAGCCTTGGCTAGATTTGCTTGAGCAAGCTGTTGGGATTTGCCTTCACCGTTTCTTAGTTCTGTGTTTTCCAAAACCTTCTGTGCAAAGAGTATTGAGAAACTTCTGGACAGCAGTAAACTAGTGGACTTAATTGCAAGGTGTTTATTGCTAAATTTGTTAATGAGTCAACATGCAAAAAAAGATATATTTATCCCTGTTTCCTCTTAAAGTAGTAGTAAAAAATAACTTCAAAAAATCTTTTTCCTAAGCTGTCGGTGATGCAGTTTTGCTGTTCACAAAAGCCCTTTTTCCCATCCACAAATAGCTACCTTTCACTTTGCCCCAAGGGAACTGAGCATAGCTCAAATGAAGCTTAAAAAAAAAAAAAAAAAGAGATTTTTCCCGGTTGTAACTCAAAGCCTCTGCATATTCACACATGCACACAAAATAAAAAGGAAGATGCAGAAGCATTCCTCCAGTCTGCCCTCTGAAAAGTCCCGTCGACCTGTTTCACTCCCCAAAATGAAAACAGAACCCCGTGAAAACAACTTAAAGGACAACAAGAAAACATTAGGAAAGCAACATCTGTTTTGCATTCTTGGCATCGAGTCTGTCCTTGCAACACAGGGTCTGACACAGATGTACAGGGTTATGACACCACTGAGTACTGCTTGATTTAAAATGGTGTAACAGAGCAGAATCAGGGCACTGAGCTCTTACAACTCTGTGCAGAGCCGTGGCGCTTGATCTCCTTTGCAGATGTGGGACTCAAACCCCACTGAAGTTTTAGGCATCTTTCCATTGATTGATGCGGACTGTGGAGCAAGTCATATTCCTCCTCCAACCATTTAGAATTTATTATTGACTGCACTTTCTCGTCGTGTGTGTTTTGCTGTCTGTAAAATCACATTGCCCCGGTGTGTTCCCGTCAGCTGCATTGCGCGTAGCCACGCTCGGAGAACCTTTCAAATGATGTCACATAAGTCACCTCTGCAGTTTTTAAGTTAAATGAAATAGTAGCAAGGAGAGAGGCATTTAAAGGTACTCAGGAAGACAAAAAGAGCTCTGATTTAATTGAAGAGAATCAATAAGAATGTAAATTTGGGAAGCCAGAGTTGCCAAGAAAGCAGCTGTCTCACCATGACTACTGGGATGGCACAGAGGGAGCAGATCTTTCCCTGTTTGGTCGCCCGTCCATAGTGGTAGCAAAGTTAGCTCACCTCACCCCTGGCACAGCTTCAGGTCCCCGTAGGGCTGTGCCAGGTGGCGGTGCCACCGTGCAGTGTTTTCACCTGCCACTAGATGTCTGTGTGGGCTCTGAAACGTTCTCGAGGGGGTGATGCCCCTGGTAAACACGACAGGCAAAACTGGAGCACAGGCTGTGGGGAAGCCTTTTAGTTTGTGTTTATAATTGTAACAGCATTACTTTAATGAGGCCTGTGTTTAAAGCATTTTAGGCTGTCTAAAACTAAGTTCCAGCCGTTTTCGTTTGAGGCAGATAAGGAAAAGGTGTTTTTCCTGGTTGAAGAAAAACTGTTGAAGACAAACTGTTTCCTTTCTGTTCATGTGAAGAACTGAAGTGTACCTTACTGTTGAGAAAGTTTTGGAGGAAGTTTCTGAGATGTAGAATAGGTTCATCTTGTTTTTATTCTGAAGTGATGAAATACCAAAATATAAAATATCTTTTCCATAAGTGAGTTGGTAAGACACATACATCAGCACATCTGGGCTCATGGAGGGAGGTAGCGCATCAGATGTTAAGTTCAGTGTATTAAAGGAAAACAAACAAACAAACAAACAAAAAACCTCTGGACCTGGGCACAGAAATCTATTTCCCAATTCTGTTTCTCAGCAACCCACTGGCTGGCCAGGGCAGCTGCACCTGTGACCAGCTCTTCTGCGGAGATCTCCGGAGAAAAATACAAAAGTAATCAGCATATGTTTGACTTTCATTTATCTCTGTCACCCGGGAATAAGATACAGATAGTATCAGGAGCAATGAAAGGTACATTCTGATATTATTTTCAAGTTTTCTTGTCTAGACAGAGAGGAGCAACCACTTGTATCTCTGTGGAACATACAGCCCCACTCCACACACTCACATCCTAGGCTGAAGGCCAGAGGGAAGTAGTAGGCTGTCTATATTAAAAAAAAAGTTTAAAACCACCACCCACTCATCAGGTGACTGGAGACTGTGGTTGTAAAATATGCTGCAGGCAGAAGTTCTGAAAAATCCCAGAAAGTGTTGAAAACATCTCTAAACAAGGTATTTTTCTCCTGCACCTTTCTTGCTAAAGGTCCCAATTGCTGCCAAGAAAGCTAGTGAGAATGTTAGCTGCCAAATAAAAAATTTATGACAGTGTTTGGCAAAGAATTGTATCACTGCTTGTTTTATACATTTCCACAAGTCTCTTGAAGGGCCGTTGGACACATACGGCTCACTGATCACTGTGCTTTATCTGTTCTTTAATATATTAAAAAAGCAAGTTCCAATAAAGTATGATTTAAACAATAGATTTTTTTTTTTCTTTTAATAGCCTCGTGTAAGTACTTGCTATGGTGAGAATATAATTTCTAAACAACATTCCATATATTAAAATTGTTTTAAAAGCTCTTTACCTGACAAAGTTACCTGTTATTTGAGTCAC
Source organism: Mohoua ochrocephala (assembly GCA_013398855.1). Lineage (NCBI taxonomy): Eukaryota > Metazoa > Chordata > Aves > Passeriformes > Acanthizidae > Mohoua > Mohoua ochrocephala. The sequence continues at coordinate 153,720 of VZTA01004176.1, forward strand.
TTTCATAGTAAAAATACATTAATTTTTCAATTAAAAATGCATTGCTTTTGCAATTGTGTTTGTTATATGTAGGAGTCTGGGCCAGTAAACCATCTGTTAAAACATAAAGAAGTCCATTCAGTCAAAGTTGTGTCTGCCATTTATGTTTCAAAACCCACAAAAATAACGTGTTGGTATTGCATTGGTCACCAATATCGATGAGGTTTTTGGCTCTATCATTAAATTAATGTTGGGGGAGAAAATTGTTCCAGTGGATTTAGCAGAAAAAATATATTTTTGAATACAGAGTTAGCACACCGACAATAATAATTAAGCTGGCCGATGCTGAAGCAACACCCTTAAAAATATTTTCCTCCACTGAAGAAACAAAATGGTCTGTCTCTGTCTTTTCAAACCCGTTATCAGATTAGGCTTCCAGCTGATAATTAGTGCTGTTTAACACAGATCTCGTTGCTCGGAAATCTCAAAGCCTGAGCGGTTTACTTTTTCTCATTATCATGTGCTGCTGGAGGTGGGAGCTCTGGAGCATGGAGCTGTACCTCCCCGCACCATTTTGTCAGGAGACAAAGAGCCTCCTTTTCTCTCTGGTGGCCAGGAGGCGGTGGGACACGGCCCCGGCTTTCTGTCCCCTTCCGAGGGGACAACCAGAGCTGTCCCCAGGCTGCCCCAGGGCCCCACGGCTCTGCACCGTGCTTGTGCCTTCATGGCACAGCAAATACTCTTGAGCAGCCAACAGCACTACAGATGCTGTACGCCTTGTGTATGCTTGTGTATTTCATGGTGTTTGATATAAAGTACTCAAGACAGACCAGCATTAAGAGGATTATTTCAGACAGCATTAGGAGTTAATTTACAGAAGATTAGCTCTAAATCAGGCAGATATCATAAGCAAATTAGCATCAGTTGTAAGAGATTCAGAATCAAAATGTGTGGTGGTTTTAGTTTTTCCCTACATGTGCTTAGTGGAAGAGTGGTATCTTTATTAGTTTCCCACACTGAGGTGTTGCAACTCAAATAGTGAAGAACAGGTATACTTTTTTTTCCTACATGCTCACTATTTATTATGATGCTGTTTATTGGCAATGAAATTGCTTAGCTCCAAATACCCTTCCTCTGCTGAATATTTTATATTTCATGCCATTTCTTCATTGAGTAATGTTTTGTTTGGCCCTAGAAATGATGTCTCCATGGTGTGCTACAATATTTTAAATAGGTAATATGCAGCTTTACTTCAGAGTAACGTACTTAATCCTTTTTTTTTTCTGTTAAAATGAGTCACATTCTAATGCCAACTCATAAAAATGAAGGAGTGTATAAAATGCTACATACCAGAGTGAAGATTATAGGTACTTAAAAATAGCTTCCTTAATATTTAAGCTTGTAAATTATAAATTCTTTTTATTTCCACAGCAGTGATGGTTAATTTGTATTAAAAAGCAGATTCTGTTCTTCAATCAGTTTTCCAGACATATTTTTCTGGCTGCAGACAGACAGGCATGAGCACCTATCCCATCCCTTCTCAGTACGGCAGTTTTGGGAACACTTGCCCAATTAGTGGAGAAGATGATGAAGTGGATTGGGCCACGATATTAAAGCCCGTGCCCCGAGTTGTCCTTGGGATTCTGAAAGTTTTGAAGTCTACGAATGGGATTCCCATCTTAGGAGAAATTTGTGTTCTGCTGTCCAAGAGATTAAACTGCTTAGTCTTCAGTGTGCTCCTGAACACTTGGGGTTTTAACAGAGGAGGGAAGTCTGAGCGGTGTTTTTTACGATTTTTTTCCCTCTCTTGATGGACCAAATTCCTCTTGACAAGGTTGGCCTGAGGTCATGAATGTCTCCCTGCCTTCACTGAGGCGGGAATCTTTGCGTCTTCCAGGAGATCATGAAGGCTTACACCCACCCTAAGCCAGCTGGGCTTGCAGGTCCCTCTGGTTGCAAGACCTGCAAGGGCTCTTGCACTGTGACTTCGTGCCCTGTGGTCTTACCGAATATTTGGAGGCTTGGCGTGGTTGTTAAACCGAGGTGTCTGAGGTCGTGACAAAGTAGAGGCTTCTCTGCTCCCCTAATAGAAATACTGTAACATGCTGAAAAGAAAATACTTTCATAGTGGCAAGTATCTCCTGACAACTAATTTGATAGTTCTCTATCAGGTAAACCATTTGTGAATACATCGATTCTTTTTATTTTTCACTGTTCTGTCTCCACTGTTCCCAGGTTTTCTCTGAACCGGTTGGGCAAAAATTGATTTTTATTTGTTCCACTGGCCTTGTGGAAAATTAGCTTATGAACTGGTTTTTATAGGAAGACTCAAAGCACAGAAAAGGTTGAAAAATAAGCCTATAGCAGTCAAAATTGTTGTCTGAAATGTCTTCAGACTGGAAGGCTGAATTTATTGCTCAAAACAAGTACTAGCATTGTGGAGGTGTGCAGTCCTGCTCATTATCACTGGAAAAGGAGGAACCAAAAAGCACAGTAAAAAATTAAATTTTAATAATGCTAGTGATATTTTCTAAATCCTTCTTGACAGAAAGATTCTCATTATTTTTATCTGTCTCAGAGTAGGCTCTTTTAATGCCATCTCACAAATGGCCTTAGCCATGATTGTTTTCCTTTCTTTTATAGCATTTGAAAAAAAATGAATATATACCAAAAAAAATTCTATTCTATCATTCAAGAAGTGCCATGAAATGGTAACATTTTGGATAGCACATCTTCAGGAACAATTGCTGCAGATGCCTTCAGGTTTTACAAAAGAGGTCAACATTGTTAAGACAATTGTAGGAAACTTGCCATACAAAAAGACGCCCAGTCACATATGGTGTAATAAGAAGAAAATAATGCAAGAAGAGTGTGTGTGTCCAGTCTCCAGCTTTGTCACACCTAAAAGCTGTAGATTAGTCATTAATTAAATTGAGGCAGGGTGAAAGACGTTACTTCCTTTCATCTGTTTAAGATATACCTTTTAGTGGTTTCTAATGATTATGGAAGTTGATAAGATGCAGACTTTTGACATTTTTGTTTTCTTTAAATTGCACAAAATGTAAATTTAACTATATTTATCATAAAAGGCAATATAAGATCATGTACGTTCTTGTCATTTTATAGCTTGCATACATTTCTTCTGCTGGAGAAATAATTGCTTTAGCTTTGAGTGCTGATGAGGGGGTTGGGGCTTTTTTTTTTTCCCCTATTAACTGTTTGGGGACCAGGTTTCATGTACCCGACATGCTGAAGAATGCCACTGCACCGACAGCTGGGCTATCCACCCTCCCTCAGAGCTCTTGCTAAAGCTCTCATAATGTTTGCTAAGGCCTATGGTTCTTAGTCATGCTCAGGTGACTAAATGCGTGATTTGTTCTTCTTGATACTTCAGTACCCTGAGAAAGGCTGGTTGGAGATTAAGACAACCTTGACTCCTTCCACTTGCAGTTGCCACTGTGCATGTGATTGTCATTTAGACTTGCCGAAGGGATCTGATGTTGCCTGTGCTCTGCATGAAATGAGTTAATCCCTCTCCCGTTTTGGTTGGTGAGTTTCCGTGGCCCCAGAAGCCCCACTGTGCCTCCTAGTGACGGTCACAACCTAATTGATTCCCTCTGTGGAAGGAGTGGACGTGGAGATGGGAGAAAGCTGAAGTTGCACCAAAACTGTTCAGAGAAAAGTTCCATGTCAGGGTCTCTCAGCAGCAGAAGGATACTTTTCGTCCTTCAGAAACGCCTTCCCATGTGTTTTAAAAATAAGCAGTGAATAAAATCTAGCTAGTACAAGACTTTCAGCACCCTTCCATTTTGTGTTTTTACCTTTAGCCCCACATCCACGAGGTCCTCGTTCGGCTTTCTCTGTTTTCACATGTTTGATTTCCAACGGTTCCTGTAGATCTCTATCCTTCCTAGGCCAGTCAGTCCCCTCTCACTCCTCACACACTCCACTGATCACCCGGGTACAATTCCTGAGACTGCCAGCTCCTTGACAGAAGGCTCATGCAAGCCACAATCACCCTGATGGCTGCCAAGTAACACTATACTCCAATGCTGTTCATTTGGAATGTGTTGCAAGATTTCTATTATGAATTAAATCTCGCCATAAGTATTTTAGGTATCAGATATAATGAAAATAATTTGAAGTTTTAGTCTTAATGGCAAGATTGTCAGAAGATGACACAGCAAGGTAAAAATGTAGTTGAGTCAAGGAAGGCCAATGTGTTTCAGGAGGCATTCAGCCAAGAGAGGGATATCTTTTCTATCTTTTTACTCCTCTAGAAAAACTGTCAAAGGAAAAGTATATTTGCTTCTGGTCAAAAATTAATGTGCAAATATAGGATCCATTAAAAGGAGATGATGGATCAAGGTCTTTACTGGCTAATTATTGATTAGTATCTTCTGCTTCGCCGGTGAGTTTCATCTCTGCAATATTTCTGATTAATGGGAGATTACACACGCTTTACAACATGCTAACGCTTTTCTATATGACTTTGCCTTCAGAGCTAGCAAGCTTTCTTGCTTGGGCCTCATGTTCAAGCTTTTGGGGGCATTCATTCCTATGCTGTAGGCACCTAACCTGGCTGACCAGCGCTCCTGGGGTGCATATGTGGCCAGGAGAAAGCGAGGGCGGTTCAGAGCAGGACTGGAGCTTATGTATGCAGGGAGCTGAGGGAGATTAGCTAGATATAATTTAGATGTTTAAAGTGGGATAGTGTGACTACTTCCCTGCACCTGTTATTACATGACTCATTCTTTCATTCAGGGCCCAGGTGGAAACACATTGATGTGGTTTGAGTGTAATATTATAACTAGAGATTGGTATCCATGTTATTACAAGTAGACAGCCCCAGTCCTTAAGACTGAACTTTGAAGCTAGAGGACATAGCTCTGCACAACTCCTCAGCCCTACCAACGAAATCTTAGGCGCCTTGTATGGCCTGGCTCTTTCAATAAACCCTGCTAGAAAATCAGCTAGAGAAAGGCCATCCTTTCTTATTCTCCAGCCCTCTGTTTTTGAGGGTTTCATTTCATTATCTGCTCAGTTTTCAGCAATTTTTAATGGATTTTCCCAACGTCTTACAAAGAGGCGCCTTTGGGAAGGAATTCAGAGAAACACGAAAGAGGCTTCTGCTGGGAACAGTCTGCAGACTGGAGGTGGACCTCAGGAAATGTGGCCTTTTTGTCCCCAGTAAGCCATGGGGAGTCCCATCCCCTCTGCACCACCCCCAAAGCCTTTTCACCTCTAAATATACAATGTCAATTACAATGTAATTAGGTCTTCTGGCTTGAGAACAGAAAGACTTGGACTTATTTTCAGAGTTTGTGGTTGGGAAGAGGAAAAAAAACGTGAGTGTTTTCCAAATTCCTCACTTTTTCCAGGGTCAGCTAGAAGAAGGGCCAAGGAGTCATATGCAAGTTGTGCAGCTATTTTTTTCACTGGCATTTCTGTTTGCTAATTTCAGTCGTTAATGATGAAAAATGTCTCAAGTCAGATACTTCCAGCTAGATGTAATTCTGCCAGGCAGAGTTCTCTTACTCTTTTATTACAGTAGGTTGCCATGTCTTTATGTTTTTGCCACAGCCTGTCTCATTCTTTTCAGTTGCTTTTATTTAAGAAAAGCATTCTTGAACCTGAAGATGGGAATGATTGAACAGCCCCCAGATACCCTGAACTTGGGATTTATCATTATGTATCTAAGGCTTTGCTTTACCAATCATAACATTTTATTCCCCTGTGTGGGCTTTAGTGCTTCCATTTGAAAACTCATCGTAACAAGGATGTCCTTATATATAGTAATAATTGTGTCTGTCCAGAAGGTATGTGAGTATAGCTGTATTACTTTAAATTCACATTTGGTTTTGTCTGGTATTAGTTTTTCCTATGTGACTAGACCTACACTTTGTGTTTGTTTGAATCTGCTGATTTGCACATGAATATTGGACACTTAAAAATCACTTGCCACTGATTTGCATGCACCTATTTTCTTTCATATTAGCAAAAACTGCCAATCAGAAGTAAAAGGGCACGAAAAGTGCAATAGCCAAGTATTCAAAGTGACCATTTAAAATGTGATCTTGTGTACAGAGAACAAGCCTTTCTGTCCAGTAAACTGATAGGAATCCTTCTAGTAAAATCATAAATACATATTACAGTGCAACACTGTTGGACAGTGTTCCGTCATCAATCAGTCTGTGTTCTTGAGGACACTATTTTTCAAGATGCCTCCTTTAAGAATAAAGCCCTGTGTTGTAATGAATGTGTGCTAACTGATCCCCCAAGCCATTTGTTTGGGTTCTTTTTTTTTATTTGCATCAGTGTCAGAGTTGAGCTTCTGTAAGAAATTTTTTGCAGTATTTCATTTGTAGTCTTCGAGTTAAGGACACAAAACTCTTTATGCGCCCAGAGTCTGCACTGGTTCGTTTATATCCTGCATTTTGTTAACATGTTACCGTGATTGCTAATTTTCATGACAATTGTTATTGTACCATCAGTGCTTAATGGCAAGGCATCATTATTCAATGCTGGTCAATCAGGCACTAAGACATGTGCAAGACATCAGGCTGAACCCACATAGATGTTGTGCACTCCCCTGCTAATGAATGCAGTTTTATAAAAAGGTTTAAACACGGCTGGCATCCTTAATGTAAGGTTTGCAAAAGCTTATTCGGGAACTGCTTTGTGTTTATACGGAGCAGATCTAAACACGGCACAAACAGAGTTAGACCCATTGTGTGTATGTGTGTGTGAAGCTACGGACAGGAGCGAATCCTTTGGGGGTTTGAGATGTGGAAAGGCAGCACGATTTCTGCCAGGGCAGGAGCGAGGGGAACAGATTTGCCACGAACACCAGTGTTCAGCAGCAGATGTGGGACCTGTTCTGCAGAGCAGGAGTTGCCCCGTGCACCAAGGAGGTGATCCTCAAAAGCGGACGGTGCCATGAATTTGGCACTGGCCGGAGGCACCCTCCAGCACAGCAGCGGTCAGAGATTAGGCACTGTGACCAGAAGCCAGGATAAAGGGTCAGGCATCTGGAAGGGTGGAGCAGAAGGAAACTCAAGAGGAGAGGGATGTGCTTTCTGCGTTATTAGACCAGAGTGCTCTTCCAGTGCGTCAGTTAACATTGCCCTTGCATCTGCTTTAGTTACGGTTTCTGTGTGGTTTTGCACCCAAATATTTCGGGCTGCTGTCCATAATAAACTAGATGGAGCTTGGTTTAAAAGCACAGATTTTTCGTCTCTTCTAACTCAAAGTAGAATGAGCCCTTGTGCTCCTAGAGCCTCAAGTATGAAAGGAACAGTAGACTTTGGCTGTTAACGAGCTCCCGCGCAGGGCTCCAGCAGAACTTGGTGTGAATTCAGTGCCTAAGCTGCATCAACTAAATGGTTAATTCATCTCATATCAACAGCACTGTGATTCATAATGTAAACTTGAGGAATCCTTGATGTTTCAGTCACACATTCCTCTTAATTTGGCCATGCATTCTTTTAAAGCTACAGTGTGCTAACTTAATAAAATGCAGCATGCAAATGCACAAGTTTTTGCCTTCAGGCATTTTAGCCATGGATGTTTCAATGGGTGTCTTCTTTCAAGTATATATTCTTTCCTAAATTATTTACCCTGTAAACATGCTTTGCATTTTCAAAGAAAAATCTGGGCTTTCTCATTCACCAGATTTTGTTGAATTTAAGGTGTAATAGAGATAAAAGACTATCATCTGCTTCTTGCGAGCATGTTAGCCTTTGGGATTTTTTTGTAGCGAGTGCTAGGCCCCATTTTCTTCTCCTTTGGTATTATCGCTCCCTCCCCCACTTAAATTCCTTGATGCTTTGCCTAGAGCAATACCCACTGGCAGTGTCTGGCTGTGACAGTACTATAGGCTTCCCTACAGATGGGTCCTGCCAATGCCAACCATTGTTCTACAACTGTGAGCTGGCTTGACTGTCTTGGATCACTCAAAACCCCCTTTCCTCTTCGTTTTTTCTTTACTCCAAAGGGTCATCCTTGCCTGTTGACTTTGAGATCTGAAATGTGCTGACACCCAGAACTTGTGTTCTCTGTCTTAGCAGCAGCTCCCAGACTCGGATTTCAACAGGCACCACTGAGTCCTCCTCGGGACTGTCCTGCTGCTGCCGAAGAGCTCTGTCATTCTCCTCCCAGCCCCATCCTTTGGGCAGTATGCAGTTAGTTTAATTTTACTTGCTCACTTGAAAGGAAAACAGTAAAACTCAATGTTATTCTTTTTTTAAAGATATAAAATTAATCTTTAACTGTGGGCTTGAATATTAAAAGTATATAATGCTTCAGTGTAGGAATCTGTTGATAACATCCATCCTATTTCATGATTAATTTGTTCCTTTTAATATGATATTCTTTTGCTGCACTGTGCAGACTAATTCAGATTCCTAGAAATTGATCTTTGATATGTATTTCCTAGACTCACACCGTAAGTGAACCTTCAATTAGTAGATACAGGTGGTGGCATGCCTCACTCAGTGTTTTCTTGAAAAGGATTTTAGAGACGTGGACGCTGATTAAATAATCTTGCAATCAGGTGTGTACTGACAGGGTATTAAAAATAAAGCATTTGGGGGATTTGAGGCTTCTTTTTTATTTTTCTTTAGTTTTGTGTCTCAGATGATGCAATAATTTTTTTCAGCGGGCCAGAGATAGGAGGAGTTGATTTAAACACTCGGTATGTTATGTATGCCTTTGCCTAACTATGTGTTAGATTAAGCGAGTTTCACTCACAGTTAATCCTTTGTAAATTAGCATTATGGATGCCTTGGGGCCCACATCCCACAAATAAAATGGTTGTCAAGCCAGCTGCACTGTGTATTACTTAAGGCTGAATGTTTTAAGAGTTTTCATGCTTTTAATCTATTTCACTGCTGAGTTTCAATTTTGCTGAGTGTCTTTTCAGGAGTGATGAGGGCGAGTGAGTAAATATATATTCTGGTTTTCATGCATTTGCCTGGGCAAATCGTTTGTTATCAGGTGTTTGGCAGAGAATGTCACACCCCACCACAAAAGAGAAGCTTGTAAGTTCAGGTGTTAAATTGAAGTGCAAACCAACAAGAACCAAAAGCCCTTAATTAGCTTTATTTTGTTAGCCTGCTACACTTTTTTTTTTTTTAGGGGAAAAAAAGAGTGAGAAACATCCCTCCCTCCTCCTCATCCTTTTGGCAGAGTAAATATTGCCTGTTAAGTTTGAATTAGCTGTCATCGCGAAAGAATTAATGCTGTGGTTGAGCCTTTCTAGTGAGGAAGGGAAAAATAAACGAGACAGATCTTAGTTCAGCTTTAAGTGATAAATGAGGACAAAGCAGCCCATTCATCTCCTGCTAGGAAAGTGGACACAAACACTAAAGCAGTTTTGCGGAAGACGTGTCAGCAAATGTGATCATTTTGTAACCTGTCAGGAGGATAGAGAGCTAGTCCTTTTAGAGTGTCACAGGGGAGGGTGTCTGTCTGATGTGACAGTTTTCATCCATCCATTTACTGCTTTTCCTTTAGGTGGGGGGTAAGCAAGGAGAGAGCTGGAGTTGGTTAAAACTGCATTTTTCTTTACACTTTCCAATATAGTTTATATGTATATCTACCCGCATCCAAATGAAAAACGTTTACCAAGGAAAACTCCCCTCTGCTCTCTGGAGTTTCTTGTCTCTTTCACTGCATGAAATATGCTCCTTTTAACACATTACACTCCCTGTCTTCAAGTTGTACTTGGTTTGATGTTTCACAAAACACAGTTTTACCTCTCCTTACCATTCTTTGGTTCCTGAAGACTTTGTTTTGTTTTGTTTAGCAGAAGCATGAGAAAAAAATATGTAACTTGGGGTGCTTTTGTTGCATTTGGTTGTTGGGATTTTTTTGCTATACCTCTCCAATTCTGATGACAAGCTTCTCGTACAAGTATGTTTTGCAAAAGTCCCTATTTGTGAAGAGCCTGTGAAAATATTCTTCCTTCTCTGTGAGAATGGAATAACAAATGCTGAATCCTTACAATCCGAGATCCTCACGTAAAATGCCTCAAATGCTACCGTTTCTTGATTTAGTAATTTCAATTCACCTATTAATTTTAGGAAAAATCTGAAGGGATGTGATGACTGATTTTAGAAGCAGGAATTTCTCCCAGCAAATGACTGAAAAATATTAGGACTTTCTACTTCTGGCATCTTCTTATTTTCAGTAATCTTCATTTTTTTCATACTACACAGAAATGTAACATTTGCCTATTACCATAAGTAAAGGTATGCTACAGAGACAGGAGATGCTTTTACAACATAAGCTTCACAGTTTGACACTTGCTTCTTTATATCATCCTTTTCTTCAAAACTATCTTTTGTACTTTTCCCTTGGTATTTTAGTACAAGTGAGTATCTCATTGACATGTGTTTCCTTGAAATCTTTTTCCTTAATAGTAAAATCCCTTGAAAATTAATAAATTGTTTCTTTTCAGTTTAAAAACACCGTGAAGATTTCAGAATGGTTTTAAAAAATATAATGATATTTACTATTGCAGACCACCCTGCTTGGATTGCATTGACTGAACACTATTTTTTTCATTTGTTCTTAGAAGGTTAATAAATTGGAACATAATTTATTTCATTTATTCTAATATGTATATAAATGTATGCATAATTCAGAAAAGTCTACTTCTCTCTTGAATACAAAAGTTAGATTTAATAGCTGCATAAAGAAATGGTTGGAAGCATTGGAAATGGGGAGAAGTAAAAAATAATCAGGATACACGGAACGGCCGAGGGAGTCCTGAATTTGTGGGCATCTGTCTTTTCTCCAATTTATTTGTGCACTTCATTTCATAATTTTTTATATATATATTCTGCTATTTTGATTTACTTTGTCTTATTCACTGTGGTTTTTTTGTCTCTTCTGCTTTTTTCCAGGATCATCCAAAACCGGATTTTGATCGTTGTTCTGGCAGTCATCATCATCTTCACCACAATGATGGCTATTTTTTTTTCTGTCAGGGGACGCTGATATCTTTGTTCTTCACTAAACAGCAACAAACTGCTTGTTCTGAGTAATTAAGACAAAGTGGTCACATGAATCATTCTCTTGCACTGACAGAGTCTCCCTCTCTTTTCCACTCTTCAACTCAGGTGCAAGTGGTGTAAAATATTTTGTATTATTGATGGCATAGTTGATGGCATGTGGGGCTATTTTTTTTCTTCCATATTTGTCTTTATCTGAGTGTTTTCAGGATCTTAATATTTGTTGGAGTGAGGGCTTGTTCTGGTGTAAAAAGACTTAATGTGTGTCGAATTCACCCACAGGCAATTAGCCTGCAAGTTGCCAGAGTTTAGTGAGGGAAGAGGGGTCTTTGCACTTTTCTTGTGCTGTGCAGGGTGTATGAATATCAAGCAGTATCTGACCTTCTGTGATATAGAATATAAGTAAAGCAGAGACCAAATGATGTAGAAAGTGAACCTGTCTCCTGTGACTAACTCCCGATCATGCATTATCGTAATAGATGTAACCTGGTTAAGAACAGTAGCTAGTATTAAAAAGAGAGCAACCTTAGGATGATGTTTAATATATGATGTGAATCCAAAACTCAATTTAACAATTTTTTGTTTAAAATTAGGCTTTCTTTTCTGCTCATTCAAAGCAATTCCGCCTTCATCAAGATCGTGAAAATGCATAACTCACCTAAAATGTAGTTGTGGCTGCAGCCCATCTGTTGAATCTCTTTTAAATCTTCCAGTGTTGATATATGTACTGATAAACATTACACACTAGGCCCTTAATGAAGATGTATAAAGATACTTATTTATTTGTTGCTGATTGAAAGGAGATCCTAAGTAATAGTTCAGCAACAAATGTGTGATTATAGTGCATTAAACAATAATCTAGATTTTTAATACTGGCCTGACTGTGTTGAGACTGCATGTTGGAATATTTTGAGTGTGTTAAATTCTCATGTGATATTCCCCTTTTTAAACAGAAACTGTAAAAATGTTAATTTATATATGCTTTTAGCTGATATAATATATCATAGTTTCATCTACCTGTGTGTAAATGAGCTGTTTCTCTTTTCCTATTGGCTGTGCTTCTTCAGACAGGTCGAGGTCATTTGGCTTATAATTAAGCTTATAACTCCAACAAAGGTCGATCACTGGTGATGCGATAAAGTTCTTATTTTCGTAATAACTTTTAAATTCATCGTTTGCAATCCCTTACAAATATTGCAAATGGAGAGGAATTTTAAGCCCTTGAACTTAAGCCATAAAATGTTTCCAAAAGATGTTCAAAGAGACAAAAATCTGGTGACTTTTAAATTCCCCCCCCCCACACATTAGGCAGGAGCTGAGCACTGAATTTTCATGTGTGCCTTAGTACTTTTGGGGTTTTGGCATCCCGGTGGACTCTGCCAGCTTGCTGTGCTGTCACTGGGAGCTGATTTGGGGAGCCGATTTTGGCCCTAAATGTGTCGTCATTTTCTCTACACGGAAACAACTCAGTTAAAATGATGTGGTACTGATGCCACAGCTAAGACAAAGTGAGATGGTGATAAATGTGGAATAAAAGGATCCACAGGAAAAATGCTACTCATTGAAACAAATATAAGCCTGTAGGGTCAGCTCTGCTGTCTGAGTGTTACGTGCAGATCACAACAAAGTTTAGAAGTGTTTTATGTGCTGAGTTTCTCCACCAGCTCATG
>VZTA01004176.1:171386-228568 GCA_013398855.1 Mohoua ochrocephala
CCTGGGAGGGAGAAATTATAAGTGCCTCTCTCCCCAGGAAAAGCTCACATCCCATTTAGATACTAGAGAATCCAGCCCTGAGGAAACAAGGCCTCATTAGTGTCATTGCTGGAGGAACTACTTAATTAAAGGACAACAGAGTTGAGAGCATTGTTATGTAGGCCTTTGTTCCTTACACCTGGTCATTTCCATTGATGTAAAATGTCATCTTTCTGATCTGGTAGCTTTTTGCACCCACTTTAGACAAGTATTCCTGGCCAGCCGAGGAGGTGAAGAGCAGGGAAGAATCAGACCTTATTACCGAGGTAATTATAGCCTCACCTACCCATCAGGCGAAGGGTGTACACCTCTATTAGCCAGGGCTCCCACAAAGAGAACAAAGGCTGGCTGGAAAGTGGGAGCCACCCAGGGAGCATCCCCGTGTCCAGCTACACCACTCTGGGGCAGCAGACCTGCTGGGGAGGTCATGACCACAGGCTCCCGCATTGCCTGTCTCCTGCCTGCTTTCCTGGCATTAAATCCAACTTGCCTCAGCAATACTGGTGAAGGCCATGAGATGGGGAGACTAAAACAGGGAACAGTACCCATCACCGAGGAAAGCAGCTCTCAGTCAAAATGCTAAAGGAGGTAGGGGGTGGCTTTCAAAGCTTGTCTCAGCAACTAGCCTAATTCTGTTTTCAAAAGCCACTGTTGAGTGCTTTTGAAAATTTCATCCTAGATGCTTGGCTCAAAGACCTTAACCAAAGATTTTTTTTTTTCTCTGCTGTACAAAAGCTAAATATAAACCGACATTATTGAACAAAAACCTAACAAAACCCCTGTTGCAGGTCTAGAAAAATCTTTACTCAGAAAATCAAATTATTGGAGACCAGCATCTGAAGTGTCCTTCAGTTTTGGATGCCTCTTGTTTTCTGTACGCAGTTTGGCGTACCAAAAAAAAAATATTTCTAGCAGCAAATATTTGCTTTCTGTTCTTTTTGTCTTTTCCTATTTGCCTTTTGTTCTCCTGCCCTCAGAAAATCAAGACCTGAGTGTCTCCAGATGAGCAGCTGAAGTTGCTTTAGAACATGTGGGTCCGTCTACTTTACCCATACAAGTAGGTGCATATGTGTGTCTGCTGTTTGAGCAGCGTCTTAATGACTTTTCCGCTGATTGCCTGTGGACCACAGGCAAGTAATAACGCTGGCCTGTGCCTCAGTTTACCCACCACAACTTCATTAATGCTAACCTACCTCACGAGGTGGTGTAATGTTTAATATATAATGTGCTCTGTAATCCCCGGATTAAATGTATTATGTAAGTGAAAAGCACCCATTTGATGTGTGTGTAAATGCTGCAGTATTATAGGTAGGAGGGTCATTTGGGTGTAAGTGTAATACAGCGCTGGCAAAAGGCAAAAGGAATTCCATTGTATTGACTTATTTTTAAAGAGCTTTTTATTTACTGAAATGCTCTGGACACCCAGAAAGAGAGACATTCCTCACTAAGCAGCTCTGCTGTTTCATCTGTCTTGGAGTGCTTTGATAAATGGATTGAAACTTGTCAGCTTTTCCTGTAGTTTCTGAGACTCCCTCTGGAAACTCTGTTGAAATGTTATTATTGTAACTTCTTAGAGCACTACTTAATGAATTGTAACAGATATCCCTGTGAGTCCCGCAGATGCTGTGAGGACTGCACTTCCTCTCCTTCCCCCAGCAGGAGCAAACCAGTGCCACACAAACACGTGGCACAGAGTGCACGTCCCCAGCCACCCAAAGCAGCTGGTCTGTCACAGGGACAGCACTTCTCACCTTCATGAGGCTTCAGCCCCAGCCGTGTGTCCTGGCTGCGTGGTCAGCAGGGCTCCAGGGACACAGGACATAGCCAGGTATCACTTGAGTTGGAGATTAATTTCATCTTTTAAGAACCTTTAGGAGGACAATGAATTAGCGTGGGGTTAGATCAGCGTTGGTTATTTCCTCTGTCTCTAGGATGAGATGTTTTGGTTTGCGTGCAGTGCCTGAGCTCTCCTGCAGCTTGGACTGGTGGCTTGGGTGCTGTTGGACAGTCTGAACTCACACTGCCCTCAGAGCAGCTCTTTCTCAGGCAGACAATGGTTACATGATGTTACCACGTGGGCACATGAGATGGATGGAGCAGGGTGGGGCACCTCCTCTGAAGCACAGGACTGACCCCGTAGATCTGCTCGAGGAAATCTGCAGAGAGGGTGGTCAGAGGTGCCTGACAGGGACATGTCTATAGTGTGGAACTAGAGGGTAGAAAGAAGTCAACCATCTTGGGGTCATCTTCAACCCCAGTAATGTTCTACTCTGTTGTGTCCCACAGTGGAGCAATGGGATGCCATGGTGACCTCTCATCTCCTACCTCCAACCTATTCAAAGGAATCTTGTTCCTTGTCTGCGCTCTCTGAATGGGTGGTGTGACCCCTGATACACTTGGTTGGGCAGCTTGGTTGTGCTGGGTAGGCTCAAAGATCCTTGTCCTGATGCAAAAGGGTCACTTGAGAGTTTAGAAGTTTTTTTATGGTTCGGTTTGGGTTTTTTTTAAACCTTCTCACTGGGTTTCAGTTGTCCTTGTTTTTGTAAGAGTACAAAAGTGAGCTGTTGATACTCAGGTTGTCATGAGGTGCGAGATGGCCAAATGCATACCCCCCACGGTATCACAGCTGTGCCCCTTGCCCCGTGTGGTTTGCCCACAGTAGACAGTGCTGCCCATCTCCATCTTATTTTTCTCCTGAAAAATAAGAGCGTGCCTTCCCCTTGCCTCCAAATATGAATGTGGGTCATCCTGAGTGAGGTCTTCAGGAAGAGAGGAGGGAAATTTTGAAGGAGGTCGTGGCCCATGTGGTGTAGGATCAGAACTATGAGGCGACTGGTTATAGGTCACCTCTCCCCAGCAAGGCCTCAGAGGTGCCTCCATTGCCCTCAGCACTTTGAGGCCATCTTTGATTGTTCTCAGCCTTTTATTTAACTTTTTATTAACATTTTGCATATTAAAATTTTTGTAGGCAGCCAGAAGAGAGCAGCATCTACACAATACTTGATGCAATGGAGAGGATTAGGAATCAGTGGCTCAGTTCTTTGGGACCTGAACTGGGGGGCTGTGGGAGTGGTAAAGTGTCCTTTCTTTACACTACATTTGAAAGGTACTTCCAATTTCTTTCTGTGTGTCCTCACTAAAATACAGCCTATGTCCAATACTGACTTGTGGTCTCAGCTGATAGTTTCAAAAAATTAAATATAACCAGGGTTACCTTGGAGTTTTTGTTGAGCTGTTCACATTTGCCTTTCAAGCTTCTTCCCTCTTCTCAACCAGCCCAAACCTCTTAGTTCCCATACCTAGGTACAGTGATGTCAAAGTAAGAAATTATTTTCAAAATAACAACTAGTGAACTGGGATTTTTCAGCTGCCCTTGTGTGAAATTCCTCCACTATTTTTATTCACAAAAGGCTTGTGAATAAAAAGTTTGCTCTGGGAAGCAAACCTGCTGTTTATTCCTCCCAAGGTGAAATTATCCACGTCCTCTTGTCCCCCGTGAGATCCTGGAGGAAACTCTCTGCGCACACACATTGACACATCTTTGGTGCATTCCACACGAGCCAGTGAAATTACACCAGAAGTATGAATTTAGTCCACACGGTGTCTGCACGCTGTCCTGTCCATACAGGACACACACAGACACGCCCTGGCAAACCCTGCCATTTAAATTTCAGAATAAGCCATTCAAGACAGTATGATTCCCCTCACGACTGTGTTCTGTACACTTTTCTCAAAAGCAAAAGGGTATTCTGTGAATTGTACCACTTTGGAAAAATATTTGACGTGGGTTTAGTTGTTTTGAATATTGAGGTTTTTGAAATCTCAGTAATTGTCATGATTGCTGTGTGTAATAGAAATTAGAAGGAAGCCTGTGTTTTGGCTTTGAAGCTACCTACTTCCAAGAGTACATTTTTTAAAGTTTTCTTTTTAAGGTGCTTCTTCGTGCCCCAGCTAAACTTTCCCCAGATTACGTGTTAGCTATCATAGCTGTTCTATAGTTAGATTTTAATCAGCCTCCATACACAGTAATGTTAAACACTGAAAGAGCTACTAATTAATCGCCTTTCTGTATGTAACAGAGAGATAAATATCCATCCCGGAGGAATTGTAATTTCATGGTTTCTAATGATGGTTAGATTACATTATCTGGATCACTTAGGCTGTGGGTGTCATAAAAAATGCTCAAAGTCATTTATATTCAGTTTAATTTTTTTTTTAACTTTGTAAGCCTGAGAAAATAATGCGGTGTTAGCAAGTCTGTTTCATATTTTAGTTAAATATACCTTTGTTGCACTGACTGAATGGATTCAGATGACAGTGACAAACTCAGTTCTTTTCTATTTAACATGCGCCTTCTGCAATCAAATTAACAATGTACAAATCTTCATCGGGCTGCTGCAGAAGAGTCTGGTGAATTCCTCAGCGTTGTTGAGCTTTGGGGAAAGGTTTTCTTTTTGGATGTCCATTTGCAATGAGTGTTTTCTGCTAATTCTTGTATGTTCTGTAAAGTCTCAGTTGTCTGTCTCGAACCAAGAATTAACTGGACTTTTGGGTCGTATCAGGCTGTGGCTCAAATAAAATAATACGATCCACGAGCAGTGTGAACCTCTCATTTTCCCCTCCCCACTTCTAACTGATTGGAATCCACGCATGGCTTGGGCTCCTGCACATCTGCATCCACATCACACTTAAATTTGGTAGCCACAAGAATATTAAAAAAAAAAAAAAATCCTACTCCATGTGTACATTGTAATAGCTAATAGTTGCATATTTTGAAATTCTGCTCATTCATATTTAAAAGGCTGAGTCTTCTTTGAACTGCTGTGTTGGAGGGGGAAGTTAATTGTTTCTGAATGAGGATGATACTCCCTTTCCATATCAATTATGTGTACTGCTCCGAATTATCAATAATGCTCGCTCCCAAACTCCGCCGGTTGCCGTTCCGCACCGGGCGCGTGCGCTCGCACAGAGTTGCCTGGGCTCCAGGGCTGCAGCCCCTCCCTGCATCCTCTGGGAGCCAGACGTGGGAGGGAACCCCAGAGGAGCAAGGTGAGATAAAGAAATGCGGTATTTCCAGGAGAGAGTTTGTCACCAGTTAGCTAAAATTGCTTCTGAAGTTTTGCTGGCAACTGTTTTACATGTCTGACTTGGTGACGAAGGAACCGTACTATCTTAATAGAGAACTCCAGAACTTCAGAAGGGTTTCTCCTTGTTTGAATGCACAGCACAATGAATTTGTACCCACAGAGCATTCACCACTTACATTTCAAAACCTACAGCACACTAAACGTGAAACTTTTGTTCAAATTTCAAGGATTTTGATAGCCCAAGTGAATAGACACTGCCTATTGATTTTTCCCTTACAATGACTCTTGGATAACCTATTTTCTCATTTATTTTTAACGACAGCTCATGAGATTTTACAGCAATTCTGCCCAACCTCCTAATATCAAAATCCCTCCTTGACCCTGAAAATTGTAATTCTGCTATAGATCACAGCTGCTGAATATTACCTTTTACTAAGCTGGTTAAATAAAATATGTCCAAATCACTAGATCCCACAGGCCATGACTGCAATTCTAATTATACAGGGTCTGTATTTCTGCTCTACAGTACAGAAAAGCACAGCTTTCTCTGAGTCCACACCAAAGTGTGGGAATCCAGAATATTGGTTCTAGTTTTGAATTTGAAAAAAAAAAGAAAAGTTACATTGCTCTTCAATGATTTTCCTGTAAAACTTTTACAAGGGAACCAAACCCTTTTGATGTGTTCCATACAATAAAATGCTGTGTAAGTCTGGAGGACAGAAGCATGTGGCGAGAATTTTCTTGTGTCTGGGGGATGGGTGTATTTGATGTGTACCCGTTTCAAAATCAAAAAAAAAAAAAGTCTCACACTACTCTTAGGCTGCATATTCTGCACAATGGCTCAGGAAACCAGTGTAAGGAAACTAATTCTGGCCATTAAACATATCCTTTCCCCTCCCACTGCTTATTCAAAGAGTGATCACATGCTCCCTGCTGCAAGTTACACCTTTATAGAATTTAGATATGGAAGAAAACTATTAGATTAGCCGTTCTACCTACTGATGTGGGATTGTTCCCTGGAGAACCTTATTCATTAGTGCATCACTGCCTAACCTTGTGGGCACACTGTGCCAAGAACATCTTGGTTTTGTTCTGCTTTTTCCTCTTGACCTTTCCTCCTGGTGCTGAGGGCTGAGGGGGTAGTTTGGTGAGGAGCGTGGTGGAGAAGGTGGGATTCCCGTTTCATAGTCAGGATGGTGGTTTGGATGCTTGAGTGTGTACATACTTTTGTGGATGATTAGTTTGTATACTTTTTTAATTAGTATCCAAGTGCAGAGGACCAGATGGGGGGTGATCTTATTCAACATGATTCACTGTAAGATCTTCTGGAGCCCAGTGGTCTCCTACAGCAAATTACCTTCATGGCTTGCCCTGATTCGGCAGTGCCCTCAGATGTAGCTTCCATTTTACTTTCCGCTTTCACTCTTCTGCGAGCAGATAGAGCCAAACTTTTAATTGCTTCTCTGCCAGGGAAGGCAGCTTGGCATTTTACTGCTTTCCCAGGACAGAAAGTTTTTATTTCAGTTGTTCTTTGGTCTGATCCCATAAAACTGCGAGCTTTCAGGGCAGCTGTGGGTGCTTGGCATGTCTCGCGGTAGTGCCTGGTATCGGGGCACTGTCAGCTGGGTTTCCTGCTGCAAACTTTTCCTCTCAGAGCTTCGCTTGTACCTTTTGTCCTGGTAACTTTTCCTAGCAATTCCCCTACCCAGAAACCCTGTGAGGACCTCAGCACCAGCCCCTTCTCTGGGGTCAGCCACTCATGATTTAAAAGCCCGATTCAAACCCGCTATTGAAGCGCCTTCAGTCCGTCACTTTTTAGGCGAGTTTATTTGTTCCCGCCCTGTGGGAGCTGCCACCTCTCCCACTTTCTGGTCCCCTGTGGGTATTAACTCTGCACCACACTGCAGCTGTGCCTTTCCTCCTTGGGCCACGCACACCTGCACTACCCCCTCCAGGCACAGGCCTCTGCAAGGTTTCCAGAGGTGAAACCCGGGTCCAAAGAGGTCTGCGCACAGTCAGACATCTGCTGACCCCAACAACGTCCATCGTGAGACCAGCAGAGCCCAGACCAGGGACAGGGAGCCATCACCACACAGGATACACTGCATCCTTTGGAGATGCACTCCTGCTTTGTCTGAGGACCGGGTCCTTGCACCTTCCCTTTGGTTGATGGAGGCGGAAAAAGTGTGGGAAAGGGAGGGGAGCAAAGGCTGCCATTCTGCAGTTTCAGAGTTCTGGTTTCCATCCTCAGACTATAATAAATGGCTGCTGAGTTACTTGACATGGAGCTAAAGTCTGTAGGGTGAATTTTCAGAGCAACGCACAGGAAATTATATGCACAATTACTGTTGTTAACAGAGCCTGGGCATGTAACTCCCTGCACAGCAGGCTGGAAATCTTCCCCATGCATGTTTAATGGGGTTTGGGTTGCTACATTCCTGGGGCTGTGTCCCTTTTCTAATGCCTACTGTCCTGAATGAAACAAAGGAAGTACTGAATGTAAAAGAGGTTTTATTTTGCTTTTAAAATAATATGCTCTTGATCTGCAGTTTTCCTCTAATGCCAAAGCACTTCTTGCCTCACTCAGTGATCCCTTAACCTTTCCATTCTGTGAGGAAAAAAAAAATCACATATTTATGTATTTATTTATTTTTCTTCTTCTAAATGTGTTCCACACGATGTGCTCCTCGATGTTCATACAAATGTGTGTATACATGCTCATGCAGGCAGCACGGTTATTCTAGAGATGGATGTTGTTGAAATAAGAGTAGGTCAAAACACAGAAAATATCTGTCTAAATCTTAATGTGTAAATGCTCCTGAGTAAATAAAATATTTGCACATCTTCACAGAAAAATGGATTTTCTGTCCCATTTCACTAATCAGGCATGTATTTCACATGCCTCTCTGCTCAGGAGGTTATTAATGTGGTATTTAAACTTCAGCACTTTGTAAACTAGGAAGGGTCTGTAAATTTGGGACTGCCTTTTGCTTCCATGCTGTTTGTTTAGCTTTATGTGCCGTAATTGTTTTCCTTTCCCATGAAGAAGGTTATATCATCTTCTGCACCTAGATCAATTCAAATGAACTTTAATTAACTTCAATAAAAATTAAATTACTCCTCTAAACTAACAGTTTTGCAGCTACAAGGAGCTTATATTTGCAGCTGTGTCATCTCATTGACTGAAATATTCTTCTACCACGCTGGGCTCAACTCTCCAGCTTTCTGCAAGGTCTGAGGGCAGAAAGGTGCTGTAAAGAGAGACTGGAAACGCCAAAGTAAAAACACACATTTAAAAAAAAAATATATATATATATATGTAAAAAGTGCATCAAATACGTATTCAAGTTTCTGAAAGGTTTCAATCATTCTAAAATTGCACATGATTGCTTTTAGACTCCCCAAAATGCTTTCATCTAAGAGAAGAAAAAAGTGTCATTTTAAAAGCATTGTTGGGGCATGTCTAATAGATTTGTCTAACTCTCTCTGTCTTGATACATGCAACACGGTTGATTGTATTCTCCTTAGCACAGATCTTGAAACTGTAAGTAAATTTTTGAAGTAAATAGTCGTGATAATTGCTTAATGAAGTATCACACACCAGCAGTTTTGAATACAAAAAAAAAAAAGTTCAAAACTACTGTGTGGTGTCTCTTTTTACTGGAAATGGGCTTTTACTTTTAAACTTCTGTTATATTTGGAGAGAAGCAATCCCACCGAAAATGATACCGCTACTAATAAGGAACATATTATCTTTCATGTGGCTATTTTTTTTCATGTTTAAGGTTTCTTTGTTATTATCTCAGTAGCAAGACTCTCCACAGTCTTAGGCAGAAAATCAAAATATGCCTTAAAGCAATAATCTTTTAATAAGTATCAAATGTCTTTCAATGAGATAAAAGAATTCTCTAGCATGCTCATACACACATACCCACACACACACACACTTACTTCACTATTAATCTCATTTTACACCTTTTCAACAATATATTTGGGATTTTTTTTTTTAACCAAGACTAAACCCTTCTAACAAATCTTAGATAATTGAATTTCTAAATGCTACTAAATATTTTGTTAAAATTGTTTTCTCCAATTGTTGGGCCTCCTTGTCCTGAGGGCTCTGGGAGGTGGGACCATCTCCTGTGGCTTTAGGTGTTTCCATTGGGGGTTCCTCCAAACTTCTTTAAGACACCAACTTGAAGAATTAGGTCTTTTTGCACTGATTTTTCAGGAGTGCAGGATTCACACAGCCAAAATCGGGGGAGATGCTGGGAGCCTGCATAACTCTGCTGATGGACACGGAGAGACACTGGGCCTCATCACCCAGACTTGTCCCACGCAACTTTAGTCCTTATCCCAGGAAATGCAGCTGGAAGGTTAGTGAGCTGAGGTGTCTTCTCAAGGCAGCAAGGATACATGGGCAAGATTCCCAAAATTAGACTGCGGAAATGCCCTGACAGTCTCCTGCCAGGGAGGACAGGGATGACCGGCAGGGTTAATCTGCAGGGGGAAGAGGAGGAGGTCTGGATGCCACTGATGAGAGGCACAGGTTCCTTTGCTAATCAGGGGAAAGAATACTGCATACTCTTACCTCTCATCCAGCCTTAGAGTTTGACTTAATCTGTTGAGAGAAGAACAATGTTTATGTTTATATTTGTATTTATAGCTCTCTGTGTCCGAGGTCGGATTGCAATGCAGACTCCTTGGTCCCACTGCTTCCCTGTGGCTGTGGCATGTGGAGGGCAGTGCTTACTGTGTGCTGCTGGAGGGCTCGTGCTTTGTGCTCAGTCTCTCCTCCTCGAGGTGAGAACCTGGAGTATATTCACCCAACAGAAAGTAAGCATGAAGGAGAGGAGGTGCTGCACTGCAGAGTGCAGAGGTTCTGTGTTCTCCAGTAACTTAAACGGGGCCTTGAGTGAACTAGGAAAAAGTTGGAGTTTTTGTAAAATGATGCCTCTTGCACCTCAGCTTCAGTGACAACAAGCTGCAAGTTGCCTACATGCCACAGGTTAAGTTGTCAAAGTTGTTCTCTTCCCTAATGCTTCTTATGACAAATACTCCTAATTGCTTCTTCCTTTCATACTTTTCTGTGCCTCCTGGCTGAGACATCAGTCTGTAGCCTTTACGGTTTGTCTTTCAAAGCCTGGCCTCAGTTGTGTCTATCTGTGTTTTCTGTTTCTTTCTAGCTGGAGCATCCCCTCCCCATCTCCCCATCCCTCAGTGCCTGCAGAGCAACACGCGGGCACCTGCCAGCTGCTGCGGAGACCGAGCTCTTCCCACCTTTCCCGACAGCTGAGCGGAATGTTGTCCTGTGCTGTCTACACCTCGTGCATAAAGATGCACGACTTCCCTCTCTCTGAATAACCCAGAGCACGCCTGCCACATTGAATCAGAAAACAGAAATGCCACCACCAGCTACTGAGGGGAAAATGCAGGGAAAGGAAAAAAAGAAAATGAAACCAAACGTGGTTTGTCTCTTTTACGGAGGTGGGTCCAAATTTTGTGCCTCCTGAGCCAGACCTCCCGAACGTGTACGGTGGTGCTAATTTGAGTTGCGAACTCATGATTACTTATTTAAGAAATCTACATACCAGTGTTGCAAGAAGGAGACTTTGAAAGCCTTTTAAGTATCTTTCTCATTAATTTACTTAATCCTCTGATCTTGCCTTCTTTTAAGTTGTTTATTTTTAAAAGAAAGACAAAAGTGAGCTGGAAAGCTTTGTTACTAAAAGAGAAGTTTTTAAGACTGTATGGGATACAAAGTAATTAAGAGAATATAAATATAGGTGCAAACAGTACACAAACACATGGATTTAGTGTGCTGGGAGAGCTTCCTCCACTGGCTTTAGAGGGAAGCAGTGGGCAGGGTAGCAGAGTACAGGTAGCAGACCTCTGCCTCAGCCAAAGTAAAACTTTGCTTTCTTATGTTTATTGTCATTTTTCAATATTTTTAAATGCTACAAGACATGAAAATAAAAGGTTTCTTGTAGCACAGAAGGTGGAACCTAATTCCATATCTGATGAGAAGTTCAAAATTTTCACATTATTTTTCATTCTGGGCAGTTTTAAGGCCATTCTCAAAAGTGCCCTGACATTTCAGATTCCTGCACTTCAGGGTGCTCTGCTTGGGATGTGTAAGGAGATTTCCTTTTCAGAAAGTAAGTTGCTCAGCCATCTCTGCAAAGCAGGTCCCTCCACTGTGCTCAACACCCAAAAATAAACCACCAGAGGCACCCAAATCCATTCTTTTCTTGTAAAGATTTTACTCAGCTAACTGGGACAGGGCAGGCCTGAATTTTGGATGAAAGAAAACTTAGATGAGCAGGGAAGTTGTTCCCCAAGGACTATATCCTCAGTGATACTATGAGCCAGCAACCCCCATAGCTTTCAGCATCTCTCATGATCAGACTGGATGTCTTTTGCCCGAGGCTGAAAATCTCTTCCTCTCTAAAACCAAAGAGATGTTGGCTGTGAGTTATGATTAGTAATAGAGTCCATTTGTGGCGAGGTGGGGGGAAGGGGAGATGATGGACCCAGAATCATAAGACTTTATGTGCTCGGCTGATTTCCAAACAACCACAGATGACTGCCCTGGTCTGGGTAGTTCACTGATTGAGGATAAAAACAAGGAGAGAGGGCAGGCAGAGCAAACAAACAAATTATATGTAAGTAGTTTGCACTCTTTATAAGTAGCATAATTGAAATATATCATGTTGAAGGATAAACTCGGGGAGTTACACTGACTAAAAGGCCTCCTGGAAGAAAGATCAAAATTGCTGGGTTGTCAGGAAAACAACCCCAAGCAAGAACATGGGCAAAACAAAGTGGGAAGGTATCCAAGTGCCTGCTCAGAGCATCAGCACCCAACTCCACTCACCGACTGAGGAAGAGGATGGCAGCAGGGTGGTGCTGACAAGGGTGTCAGATACTCCTTTGAGATCAACTCTCACCAGCGTGTCTGGGTGAGCTGCTGAATGAAAATGTTCCAGATTTGGAGGCCCCGAGAGGGGGTAAGTTGTGTTTGGCCAGGCTCTAATTGCATCCTTGCATTGCTATGCAATTAATTGCTGCCGTGGTCTGCTTGAGAGGAGGGAGTGTGCCAGCTCCATTCCTGGGCAGCCCCGGAGGCTGGAGGAGCTCATGGCTCTCGCTCCAGGGGGTGACCTACTCGGATGGCTCTGCAGCTTTCCTGCCAGCCCTGCTGGCAATACCGGTCTTCCCAGGATGATGTGCTTTCCTCCTGCAGTGTAGTTCTCTTAGCAGGCATTAAAAAGTTTCAGAAACTGCGTAGAAAATGTAGGGCAGGGAGAATACATAGATTTTTACTGATTTCATGTATCTTAGGAAAGAGATGACTGCAGAAAAAAATGCGAGCACGGTTTTCCGCAGCGTTTTGTATTACTGTTTTCAGTGCATACCTCAAAAGGAGGCAGTGTCTTGCAGAAAATACAAATAATTCTCCTACAGAGGGCAAAAGAAGAATAATTTTGCTTTTTCTTTACAGATCACTATAGTTCTGATGTCAAGGATAGCATAGAAAAATAGCACAAATTCCTGAATGCAAGGAAAAGAGGTGTTTAACCCCCAAATTGGGATGTGCTCCTCATTTCTAACATGTCCCTCACTAAATTCTTGCCTGTAGGAAAGAGGTAAGAATGATGAGGACGGATTTATAACTCCCAGTCTCGGATTGCCAGTGTTGGCCTCAGTGATCAAATCACTGGAGGTCAGGGCACAAAGAGTGGGTGCAGAAGAAGGAGGCAGTAGAGGAGCTCCTCATGAACCCCAATACTGAACAGTCAGTCCTTTGCTTGCCTGGTTGAACTCTGGCAGCAGCACCAGGGATTTTTTCCTGAGTCTTCCTGAGGTTTCAGGTGTAGGCTGGCTCCTGGATTCTTGCAGGAGATTCCTTTTATTCCTGGCCATCCTCCCAGTCTCCTGGGGAGTAGCTGCAGCACACGACAGTTTTTCCAAAGCCTGTGAGTGGCAGACAGCCCTTGGCCAGCCCAGAGGAGCAAGCAGCCTCTGCCAGAGCACATCTGGGTAAAAACTAAGAGGGTAAGCCTGGTTTGTATGTCTGTGCTTCATCTGGAAACCCCACCAAGGGCAAAAGGAAGTCAAGGTTCCTGCGCCTTGGAGCTCCTCTGTCCTGGGCACCTGGCAGCTGGTGCCAATTCATGCTGCAGGCAAGTGGTCTATCACAGAATCATGGAATCATTTAGGTTGGAAAAGACCTTTAAGATCATTGAGTCCAACCGTAAAGAACACGTGTGGCCTGATTCCACTTGTTCATTTCTTCCTCTCTTTAGCAGAACCCACTTTGGGTTTATGAGCAGTAAGGAGGTAGAGGAGGAAGACAAGCAGATGGGTGGGGGACATGTCAGGTTCTGCCTTTGTGGGTTTCAATATTTATTTTATTTTAAATATAGACGTTTGCATAAACTTAATGCTATGCTCAAAAAAACAACTGCACAGTGTCACCTCAGTGTATATGACTAGACACACAAAAAAACAAGGTTCCCTGGTTACACTGGGTGGGACCAGCTGGCACTCAATCCCCTCATGTGAACCTAAAAATACTCATAGGTCAGGGCTATGAAAGAAAAGAACCTTTTTCCCAGTCAAGCTTTTTGTCAAGAAGTAGAGGAAAAAGGTTTTTTTATTCTAGTGGTTGAATTACTGCACAAAGTCCCCACAGTGAAGCATTTTCACGATTGTTCCAGGCTGAGGCACCAAGAGGATCCAGTTCGGTCCTTTGGGAAGATGCTGGCGGCAGTGGCTTTTAGTCGGGATTTCTGTCACCTGGAACAAGTAAACTAAGTCCTGCGAGTTGAGCATCTTAGTCAGTTATCACCCACAACCTACCTGAGAACTGAAGTTCTTGCTACAGTTTGGCAAAGTTATCTCAAGTTCGAAATGATGAGGAAAAATGCGTCTGATCTATTTTAACCATTTTCTTTGGGGGCCCTTTGGTTGGCTGTTTTTCCTGCTGCGTTTTCACCCGGCCGCATGAACGAGCCAGGCACGTGTTTAAGTTTGATCCATTTGTCCACTTTATAACATCTGAGTCCCCCATGCAGATGATGAACAGCCCGGGCTGGCCTGCTGTTCTGCCTCATCACCCCTTTTGGAGCACAACCTGTGCAAGGGAGATGAGGTGGGGTGAAGTCAGTTTTGCCAGGGAAATGATTATCTTAGGGTTTGCTTTATGGAAAAGAAAGGAGGAGAATGAGAAGGGACTGGATGTTCTCCCCACCCTTCCCCACCCCACCCGCTGCTGGTGGGCTTTGTGCCTCCTTCCACACAACATGTGACTCAGCCCCAGCAAACTCCAGAAGCTGGAGTCTTTTGACCAATGTGATCCTTTCTCTTTTGTACCTTCTCCAGAAGACACACATCCCAGCCAGTGACTGTGTCTCCAGGAGGGCTGAGCTGGGCACCTCTCCAGAGGCAAGGCCAAGTTACGCTTGGGACGGAAGGCAATAAAGGCTAAATAGTGTTTACCTTATGTTTCTCATTCACAGCCTGCCTTAAATCATTTGTAACAGGGCCGGGGGGGGGAAGGGGGACGATATTGGGATTGTGTGCAGTCCGAATGCCAAGAAGTGCTTTCACCTTCCCTGGAGATGAGCTCTGCAGAGCCTTGCAGGGTGTGATCTCTTATTTGGTAATGTGAACACAAGGAGCAGAAGCACAAGCAACCAGCACAGCAATAGCATTAGATCAGAGGATTTGGACTTTGCTGTGCTCCCACGCCCAAGTCAGACACAAAAACACACGAGCATACATTTGCAGATGTGCATGTGCTCACACAGGCTGTTTTGGCTGAAAGAAAAGGGGAGAAATTACTGTTTCTATCAAATAATACACTTTTCAGGAATCTGCAGTTTGCTGTGAGCACCAGGGCCACCAGATCAAACTTGCTGTGGGAGCCTGTGTGAGGTCTCTGCTTTGGACTCTCTTTTATTGCAGTGGTGAAATGAAAGTAGGTGCCTCACTCGCAAGCAGGGCATCAAAGTACACCACTTGTGTAAGGAGTTGTCCAAAAATAACCCACAGGCTAAGATCCAAACTATTACTTTGCACAACCAGATTTGCCCACTTTGCCTTGACTCTCTTTTGTTCATGTGTCCATGACGGTATCATGCAGAATAAACAGGTGCCACCTTCTCTGCCACACTTTTGAACCAATTTGTTTAAAGGTTAATGCCTAAGCCTCAAAAACAGATGGCAAATTTAGCATAAAAAGCAAAATGAAATCACCTTCAGGAACTTGCCAGTTTGACCATTTGGGAGTCTGCATGGGTATTGATTTGAGGCGAGTATTCTAAAGTTTGCATTACCCTTTGAAAAGTGCTAATGTAGTTCTTGTCACTTTAAATTAACTTTAGATGAGAGGGACTGACAGAAACACGAAGATGTGTGAACTATATTTGACTGATATTCTGTCAAATATTGCATGGGGTTATGATCCACAACTTTTCCCATCTGCTGCTCAAACCTGAATCCTTGAATGCACAATGGATTAATTACCATATTTTGTTCTGATTTCACTTAGTAGTATAAAAGACTGTGAATGTTAAATGTACCCTTACCTGCCTTCTTTTTCTAAGGGTAAGGTATAGAGGAGGGGAGGCAGGGTGTTCTTTAGCAATTTTTTACACCCACATAGAACGATTCCTAAGCGCACCTCTTCTCAAATAATTAGATTCCCAGAAGTTAACCGGAGTAACGCGGCACTCAGAATTTCATTCACTCCTTTCCTTGCGAGACTTTCTTCCCCCTCAGTAATAAAAGCAGCGAGTGCTGATGTAGCACATTCCATCCGCTGCGCTTTACAAGCAGCAGTATAATTACACCCGGCTCTGCCATTTGGTATCCCCGCAGAAGGATACGGCGCGGAGCACTGGAGGTCAGCGCCGCCGACTGATGTTGTGTTTCCTAGAAGGCCTGACATTGATTCCCCAGTACCACCTGCGCATCCCAACAACTCAGACTGACGCTCGGTAGTCGGCCTGCCCCTTTCTGCGGCTGGACACCCAGAAAGCTGGACGTCTTAAATTAAAGGCCCCTTTGAAAATAAGGGCTGTATTAACTTGCCAAAAATCCCCCAATGTTTTGGCAAAAAAACTCAGAAGGCCTTAGTAAAAACTCTTTTTTCTCCTAACCTCCTCTTTTTCTACCACTACTATTTGGATGAGTAATGTTATCTTGACTTTCAGCTGAAGGAATTAATGTCCACTTTTGTTGATGTACCAAATACGTAAACTCTGGTAACAGCTAGTTCCCTCATTTCATAGAGTCCTTAACACATATATCTTTTGAGTGTTTTTTCTTTAAGAGGGCACTGTGCATTGCAGTGACATCCTGGGTTATATTCTGGCACTGCACTGCTTAACAGATAGAAAACATTTCTGTGTGTGTCGGGTTGACTCTAACATTCCTGTGTCAGTGAGAGAGTGTGGTTATCCAGAAATAAGCAAACTCAGTGATGGTGTGAAAGGCTGATTGAACATATGAGGTCAGAGAGACTTGTAAAATGGAGAAACAAACCCGTTTTTTATTACAGTGAAGTCCCTTCTGGAAGAACTTAATAATATTACACTTGGGAGTAATTGTGAACCCAGTCCTGTCTTTTATATGTTTTGTCAGGTTTTGGAGATTTAAGAATAACATTTCCCTTCTCCAGTACTGGAATATTACATAGATTCCTCAGACATATCCATAGCCAATCCTCTGTACCTTTTTAGTTTCCAATACTTTTTTAATGTAATTTTTCTTTCTTCATTCCTTTTCTTATGAAATCTCCAAGCCTTGATTTGGGTCCTCTTCGCTCCAAGTTTCTTTCTGTGATTACCAAAGGTGGGGCTCAGCAAGGGAAGGTTCAACGTAGGAAATTCTTCTGTTTTGTTTAGGAGAAGTTCTGCTGTGAAGATGCATGCTTGTCCTTCATATCCAGTTAGCTTTAATCCTGAGGGGTGAAGAGGATGATATTATGTGAACCCAAGGAGGGGGAAAAAAGGGGTCTTGAGACACTCTTGGAATATATTAACAAGTCCTCACTCTTTGGCTCGAAGTGCATTCCTATCCTCTTGCAATGCCAATTGGTAAATGCCTACCAGTATGATCAAGTGCAGAGTGTGTATCTACGGGACAGCTAAAGGACTCAATAACCTTCCAAACTGTGCTAGGAAGCACTTGGCTGATGGCTCCACCCAACACCAACAAATGCTCAGGTGGCATTTTGGAAAATACTCATCATTAAACTCACCCTGCTTCTGTTAAGTCAATCCCACTGAAAGCTGATGCCTTAAACTCTACCGGAGGGTCAAAGGAGAAGCCTTCTGTTTTAGTGCTGCTTTTCAACTTCTCTTCATCTACCAAGCATCTGGCCCAGTTTAATAATCTTTGTTCTGAGTGGTGTAAGGTCATTAGCAAAACCTTAATGGGGACAAGGGTTTCAGCATTGGACCTCTATTTGGGGAATCTATTCTAAAAGGAAAAGGTATGATGTTTCTTGCAAGTGACATAAAGATTAATGAGGGATAGACAAATGCCCTTGCTCCAAAGTCAGCAAAAAATAGAAGGTTCTGTTTAAACTTTTCAAAATGAATTACAGTCAGGTGCTGACTATCAAGAAACAAAATTCAATCTGAGTTGAAGAGTCTGGAATAATTCTCTGGGTCTTTCCCCAAGCCTGTCACTCTTTTCTATGGATGTGAATATAAAGGGGTAACAGAGTCTGCAAATCTACACATCCTGAGCTTGTGAGGCAAGCTGGTGACTCAAAAAAACCACTTGGGAACTGCAAAGGTTGTTGGGTGTTTAGAAAATACTAGTATTTCAACCTGATTAATGGGTGTAAAAGAGGAAAACTTTTTGGATTTTTACACCTTTTTCGGAGAGTCCAGATTTAACTCTAGGAGCTGGTAGAAAAAAGGATGAAAACATTTTTATGCATATGATGAAGGCTAAGTATTGTAAGTTACAAAGATTTTTATTTTAGCAAGACAGTTAAGGTTCTGCTTGAATTGTTTAGGCAAGATAAGTTAATACTCACATGTTTGTCTTGCAAAACTACAGATTGTGTTTGTGTGAGTGCTACAAATGTGTTGTGGAAAAGGATCAGAAGAGTTTCAGAAAGTCATAGTGGGGCAAGTCAGAGGCAAGTGAGAATGAAAACCAAGTAATGATCCATTGCTGCTGCCTCTTTTTGAAGCAAACCACCAGAGCACTGTACACCATTCTCTCTGTAGAATATGTTCTACAGGCCTTTTTTTAAAAAAAAACCCCTTTATTTTTAACTAATTTTATAGTGTTTATAAATGTACAAAGCCCTGGTGTTATTCACAATATACACTGCTTGCAAGTTCCAAGTGATTAGATCTCTTCTTTAAGGTGGAGTTAACATGTATCTGCCAAGAGATTTGGTCAAGTGCTGTACTGTTTGCAAAATGCATTTTTAGCTGTTCTTACATTGCAAAATATTTTGTTAGTGTCATATTTTCAAATGAACAATTGCTTTCCTTAAAAAAAAGACAAAAAGCCAACATTGTCGAATGCCATTTTCAAAATACAAGTTATCATGGGAAACAAAAAATTACTCTCACTTTAGTAAACTCTTAGGCAGAAACCAGTGACCCAGCCAGCTCGAGACCATGCAGGCAAGTTTATGCGCAGAGAGCAAAACCAATAAATGCTCCCACAAATGACTTTGGAGAGAATTCTGAACATTTCTTTCCTTCCCTTCCCCTCTTTCCTCACCAAAGCAGTGTGCATCCTGACAAAAGAGAAACCACAGAATGTGCAGAATGTCAACAAGATCCAGGAATCTGATTCCCACTAGTTTTACTGGGCTTGGAGTCGGGTACTCGCTGCCCAGAAGACCAGACAATAGGTTCATTCCTTCTCCTGAAGAACTACAAAATGAGGCATTTCCTCCACATGTTCCCCTGGCCCATCGCAGGACATGCAGAACACGTGGAGCTTACAACTTGCTGCTCACCCACAGCAGTGCTCACACTGACCCGCTGTGTTCTGACTACTCCCACTGCATGCTCATTTAAACTTCACAGTCATGTGAACATTCATTAAACCAATTGGGGACAGGTGGTTTTTGCATTGGAAACATGTGAAAACATGTGTTTTCTATGTTGTTTTTTATATGAAGGCTTGTGTCCAACAACCTAATTACTTTTATTTAAGTATTACATCACTCTCGCTAGCACAAGCAGAGTGCCAGCACCTGCTCTTTGCTGTACTCTCTAATGTTTTCTGTGTCCTCACCTATCTTCCAAAACGAAGGGGGATCATTCTCACCCTGAAGGAATTTACTGAATGGTCTCCATCTGTGCCACAGCAGACACACAAGCCAGTGCAATCAGTTCTTTGGCTACTGATGTTCACTGAAGTAACTCACGCTCCTGAACTCGAAGTATTCATCTTAATCCCCTAAAGACATCCAAGGAGTTGCTGCACATGAGCAATCACAGACATTTTGATACCTTTCAACAGGACTTTCTCCAGATGAACTAATCTGGTCCCTCTTCTTTTAAAAAATCTGATATTAGAAGTGCTGATTTTTGTCAACATCTTGTGGAGAGAAAAATCGTAAAGGTAAAAAAAAGTTACATTAAATATTCTCCTGGTTTTCTGCAGCCACATTATTATTTGGAAAAGCTCTCATATGAGGTCAGAAGACAAGGAGGAGTTCGTGTTCTTATTCCTGCACCCCAGACCCAATGAACAAGGTAGGGCAGAACTATGTGAAGGACTACGCATGCAAACTGAACTGTAACTTGCAGCAAGACCCACCCAACCCTCCAGTTTCCATTCTTCCTTTTCTGAACATCATCGTGTCTACCATCATTCTGCTTTTCCACCTGCAGTCACTCTTCTGTGTGCACCAGGCTCCCTCCTGTACAAGCCCTCATTGCTGTGTCCCATGCTCTGCCTTGTTCCAGCAACTCTTGCACTCATGCTGGCAACTTCTCTGCTCCCTTGCACTCGTGTCTTCAGTTTTTCACTCCTCCTTCTGTGTCTTGTTCTTTAGGGATTTTATCTGTGTTTGATTTCAGCTACCATCTTTGATTTCCTGATTCCTCTTTCCACTGTGATTTGTTTCCTTCTATCCAAGTTAAAATATCATCATTTCTCTTTATGGTGTCAAATAAATAAATTGGATTTAATCTGGACTACTCTCTCTTAAAACTCTGCATCCAAGTTATCTTTGTTGGCACTTTATGCACAACTTCTTTGAGATATTCTTCTCCCAACCAATTTGCTTGTTGAAGCTCTTCTCATCTGATTACAAGACCCCTTTCTCTGGTCTAACTCTATCTCTCCTCACATACTTATTCTGAATGGTGCCCATTTTTCCTCACATAGATCCCATCGATTTTCTTTTTGCCTTCCTCCACTACCTTATCCGTTGTAGCAAGTAGCAGCAGTTTGCTTCTGCCTTCAGTGCCCTTCAGTGTTTCTTCCCTCCATCCATTTCCTGCTGTCCATTTCCTCAAAAGCAGCTCTTGTTCCAGCTGGTCTGAGATGTCCATGTCCATAGCTGTCCTTTCATGCCAGCTCTGTTTTCACCCACATTTCCTGAGAAGCACTCTGCACACATTTGCGATGCTGCTGACTTTTCAAAATCTCCCTCCGTTCTCCTTTGACTGGATGACCACTGAAAACTCAACCACACTTCGGCTGTCCTGTTGGCAGTCCAACTCTTTCCCTGTACTTCCACATTTCTCTGTATCTGTCTCTTGACTCTGAACTTTAAACTCTTTCCTTTATTTTTATTCTGTTTGTGCAGAGCCTTTCGCTGTGGGCTCCTAGTCCATGACTCCTAGAGGATATGTCAATGCACTCAAGTAAGAGGGAACATGAATACTGCAAGGAAGCCAAAACTCTTGGAAATCTTTGTGACTCAGGGTGTTCAGAATCTGAACCTAGGTCCAGCCACAAATTTTGCACTTGGCCTGCAACTCTGTATAAAACTCATATTGGAACATCCTTGAAATTAAGGGGCGGTGTTGGAATCTGCATCCAAATTTCACAGCTGTAGGTCACCTCTCAAACACGGGTATTTGGAAGACAGCGAGGACTGTGCTGTAAGCAGCTACATCGGCAATGAGATATTGTTGCTGTTTTTTGCCGTCTGTGTTTTTGAAATGCTTGCTACAAGGACAGCTGTGAGGCAGATGCCGTTCTGAGTTCAGATGTGGAATGTTACAGGGTCACTCTGCTTACCTTATCATAAAAGAGCACGCGTTTTTGTGCTCTTCATGTACTGGAAAACAAGTCCATGACAAATACTGTATTGTGTGCGAGGGCTGGGGGTGGGGGAGAAGAAGGGAAGGGTATCTTGTCCTTAGGGGCTGCTGGTGCTAGGCACCACAGAAGAAAGCCCTGTTTGTCAGCCGCACTTAGAGATACAGGGCCCAGCGTGCGGCACCTGCAGCAGCTTAAGGATGGCTCCCTGGGTGAGGAGCTGTGCTCCAGGGGCTGGGGTTTCTTGCCTGCCACGCAGAGCCGGGAGGAGTGGTGGAGCTAGACTACTGCAGGAGGGGAATCTGGGAGGTACACAGCCTGACAACATGGGGTGAGGAATTCTCGGATGCTTTTAAAGGATTTCTGCAAGAGGCTGAATATAGTGTGGTCCTAGCCTTTGGTCTGTACTCTGTGCATGCAAAAAATGATGTATCTTGAAGAGGTGAAGGGGGATAGTTGTGTTACAGGATGTTGATGCTGGTCTCCCCAGCTGGGCAAAGTGAGAGTTTGAATCTGGAAACTGGTTCTTGAGTATAGAAGGAGTAGAAGGTGCTCAGAGGTAGGATAAAAACTGACGGAGAGGAGCCAAGGCTCGATGTGCATGATGGGGGATGCGATGATGGAAAGCAGGTGAGTTTGAAGCCTAAGGCAGGAGGCGAACAAGGAAATCTGGGCTGGAAGATGGGAACTCCTGTGGGGATGGGGTCTGCCTGCAGGGGAGCTGGGCTGCAGGACAGGGGTGTGAGTGATAGCTGGCATGATGAAGAAAGGATTCTAGCAGGGCCAAAGGTAGGTCAGGGAGAGAGGGGGAGAGGCAGAAAAGGAGGAGAGGTGAAAAAGCCAGAAAGGGCGATGCAGGAATTTTTCTCCATCTGGCTCTTTTCTACACAGTGAATAAGCTTTCAAGCCCGTGTCTTTCTTCCCAGTGTCCCTGTGTCTTGGAAAATTGTGTAGAGCTATGCAAAGGAGGATAAGAGAGCGAGGATGGAAGAAGTCTTACAGCACTGGAATCCCACCAACTTGTCTGGGCAGCTGTTACTGCTGATTATGTATGCTGTACTCATGCATGCTACATTTCCCATGTCAGCTGCATGGTTTGGAGCCTGCCTTTGCAGACAAAGGTTTTGGGCTGTGTTCCTCCAACTCACTGGCCTGTGCAGTTTGTCACAGGAACAGCTACGGATTCCAAGGCACATGATAAACACTGAAAATGGAGACTCACACCTGATTGCCTCTCTGCCTAATGTATCTGTCTACCTTTTGTATTCGTATCGCTTCCTTCATGGTAGGGTCATAGTACCTGTATAAGTTGAATGGTGAACATACCTGGCACAGGCATCAGTATGGAAACATTGCCCACTGCCACATTTTACACACAGTTGCCAAGACAAATGCGGGGTCGTATCCTGATGCTTTTCAATGCACAGAACTCCTATCTGGAGTCAATGAGAGTTGTGCATAAAAACATCAATGGGAAGACTCGAACCCTTTCAAGTGGAGCAGTCCATGGTACAAATTGCACTGTCTTTGTTGAGCACAGAAAATAAACCCCATATTTTTTGCTGGCTGTCCCTTTCTGCTAGCATGCCCTTTGGAATGTGCTTTTTCACCCCACTGTATCTAACTAGCATCATGAGGTGGTTTTCAATAAAGGCGCAGTGAAACCATCCAGGGTGGGGATGCCTGATTGGCCTTTTAAACACACTTATAAATATTATTGCTGATTATTCACATGTGAGCTCTTTGCATGGCATAATTTAGACTAGACTATAAAAATTTAGAAATAAAATAGAGGTGTTATTAAACATGTGGGGATACCATTGTTATACCCACAGGTAAAAATCACTGTCTGAAATCACCTCAGAGGGATGCAGACTGAAAGAAACTGCTAGTTTGGCTGGTGGTTTAGAGGATGTTCTATTGCTGAGCTACTAAATAAATCCCCTTTTGCCCTGCACTGCCTCCAGCAAGCTCTTAGCCTTCCCCACTCTGTCTTCCCCACACTGTTTCTCTATTTTTCCTCATAATCTCAGCCCTGATTCTCTTTTTCCCATTCTTCTGAATGTTGAAGTCACGACCTTTGTGGTTTATAGGCCACAAGAGACTGAGCTAAATGTGTTAGCACAGAGTCAAAACAAGTAATAGCTGGCCAATTAAATTAATAATCCATATTGTTACAATGTTTAACCACGGCTGTTTCCTCAGTGGTCTGTTTAAATCACAGCCAAGTCCTGACCTATTAAAATGAATAACTGGAATTATGAGAAACTCCATTTAATAAACACAGCAAGGAACGCAACACAATCGGCATGAAATATTTATTACCACTTTAAGCAGCAGCTAGTTGAGATTTAAGATTGGATTAATGAAGGGGTTTTAATTTCTGGCTAAGGGTAGAAAGCTTAAAACCTGGAACATTTCCTCAATTTCCTGGTATGGCTCTGCAATGGGCAAGATGTGAGATGGGAGCGCACAATTCGATTCATGCTTTCCCCTTGCAGAGCTCTCTCCAGACACGTTCGATGCAGAAGGAGATCAAAGCAAGCAGGCTCCAGACAAGTGGCTCAAGTGGCTTGAAAAAACTCTGGGGAATAAGGGCTGGAGCACTAGACATGAGCCTTTGGATTTTAAAATGAGCACTCCTGCCAACCGCCATCCTATAGAGAGCAATGTTAATGGAAGGCTGGTACATTCCCAGTGACAACGGCTCGTGTGCATGCATTTTTTTGCAGTATGTCTCAGGGCTAGAGGAGGGGAGAGAAAAACCCTTCTCCCTGAAATTTGTGAGACAAAATCTCAAGCTGGGAGCAAACCCTTATTGTTTCAAGTGGCCCAAGTTTTTGTTTTTCTTAAGCGCGGAACCACCAAGGTTTTGCTATTTTTATTCACGCTGCACATTCATCTCAGGGTTTCCCCACTTAACATAAAAGCAAATGTTCTTCTTTGACAGAAACTGAAATGTTGCCGGGGTTGAAAAATAGTCTACCATGCCCAAGCTCAAATGGGGATATTATTTTCCTTTTATTTTCTACTTCTTCTGATGTAGTAACACTGAGCAGGTTAATAACATGCAAATCCTAGCACAATGGAGATGTCTGGAGGTACCATGTCAGGGGGTCGTGTATTAATTGCTCCGGGCTACGCAGACACCTGGAGCATCATCTCTGTGACAATGGATCCTTCTCACCATTTCCACCATAGTGGTTCCACACCATAAACCATACCCTGGGCTGCATCGAAAGAAACATGGCCAGCAAGTTGTGGGAGGTGATTCTCCCCCTCTACTCTGCTCTCGTGAGACTCCACCTGGATTGCTGCATCCGCCTCTGGGGCCCCCAGCATAAGAAGGATGTGGACTTGATGGAGTGAGTTCAGAGGAGGCCACAAAGATGATCAGAGGACTAGAGCACCTCTGCTATGAAGACAGGCTGAAAGAGGTAGAGCTGTTCAGCCTGGAGAGAGAAGGCTCTGGGGAGACCTTAGAGCACCTTCCAGTACCTAAAGGGGCCGCAAGAGAGCTGGAGAGGGACTTTTTTACAGGTGTATGTAGTGTTAGGACAAGGGAGAATGGCTTCAAACTGAAAAAGGGTAAGTTTAGATATTAGGAAGAAATTCTTTGCTGTGAGGGGGGTGGACCGCTAGCCAAGTTTGCCTGTCTGAGAAGTTGTGGATGCCCCATCCCTGGGAGTGTTCAAGACCAGGTTGGATGAGTCTTTGAGCAACCTGGTCCAGTCGAAGGTGTCCATGTCCACGGAAGGGGTTGGAACCAGATGGTCTCTAAGGTCCTTTCCAACTCAAACAGTTGAATGTTTCATCAGGAAGGCAGTGATGCATTAAACCACTGCCCTAATTTGCGTAAATACCGGCTGCTGCCATTGCCTCCAAGGATCTCATTTTCAGCGTGTGCTGTGATGATACCAGGAATCATACATATTTTCTCCTCACCTCCCTCTTTTGATTCTTAATTAATAGACCCAGCCTGAGAGCTGTAGAGGCAGAAAGATTTTACACAGCTGTAGAGAGCAGGGCCACAGATGAAGCAAAGTCTTCCATGCTCTTCCTGTAACACATTTGAGCCTGAAGCTGGCAGGACCCATGACTTGGTCCTGCTTCAACACCCATTTTGCCTGATGGATGAGACTGGCCATCAAAACCCTTTGCCTCTTAGGATGACAGCCCTGATGGCCCTGATTCCATCATCAGATTTTTCATTTGCGCAATGTGGTAGACCAGCATTTCACCATGTTCTCAGCATGTGCTTGTCCAATACGTTGCGCCGGTCAGCTGAGGGATTTTTCCTGGCCACTATTTCCCGGTTCCAGACAGTTGAAGACATTTGTGGAGCAGCATCAGACTTCAGAGACTGAGTGAAGTCTGGTCGCCAGGCCTGCTGAGCCTCTGCAATGTACAGCAGCCAAGAGGACAAGCCTGGCAGTCACTAGAGAACCAATGGCAAAGACAGGTCAGAACCCCAAATTTCTATGTGCTTTCTCTTTTTCTTGGATTTCTGTTGGGAAATATATTCACATGAATGCATCAACTTGGGATATTCCCAATGGAATATGAACTGGGTCTTCAGGGGTCTTTTAGCTAGTTTCCAGTGTTGTAAATGTCTTCACTTCCCTGCATCGTCAATGAAAGTAGTTTTGTTTCCCCATGTGTTTTTTTGTGCAAGGACATAAGAAATTAAAGGAATGTCTCCGGGCCTAAGGGAATGAACTCCCTCCTTCATGAGAAAGCTACACCTTAGGCACTTCCCTGCTGCCTTTTGCAAACATCCTTGTGCATGCGAGTGCTGCTGTGCTCACAAACAACATACGCAGCGTACAGGGCACGCAGCAGTGGTGCACCTGCAGGAACACGTAGTAAGTTATTTATGGCCTGAACTGTATGAAAAAACAAGTGTGAATGGATGTGACGTGGCTCAGACAGGTCTTCAGAGTCCCAGGCTCATGCCCTGTGTGACAGGGGACGGCCGTGCCACCAGAAGTGAACTTTGGCTCAGGAAGTTGCGCCGCGGTGCATCCGGGCCGGCTGCCTGCCGGAGAAAGAAAGGGCAGCAAGCTTTTAGCCAGAGGCTGGCACAGACAGGCCCTGCTGCCCTGATATCCACTTGGCTTGCAGGAATCCCACGAAAATCTGCCAGCCATTATACTTTCCTGGACCAGGAACTAAAATTAGGGTTCTTTGTGCTATCTCGCTGTACTTTCATTGGTTTATTCTGTGTCTTTCTAAGCCTTTAGGCTTCATTTCACATTGTTGTCTCTTGCTGTTCTTTCCACAGTTTCCTTCAAGGCTCCCTCCAGAAAGAAGAAAGGCGTAACCATCTGAGAGGTTAAAAAAGAACAGTTCTTGGACCTTGTGTTGCCTACACTTGTAGCAACACAGAAAGCCCTTTATGTTGCTTATGTACCCGTATATAAATTTTAACCTGAGTTTATGTACCTGCTCTCATTTTAGCCTTTCCCCAGCAGGTCACCCTCTCTCTTGTGCCCCACCACCTCTACGTCTCAGCTGATTGTCCCTTTCCCAGTTTCACGTGGAATGAAATGAGGCAAAATGAGCACTTTAAATGTTATGACCTTGTTTGGTGGCCTTGCTCCAGTTGGCGTGGGTGCCAGAGGGGTCCCACTGGCATTTTAGGTACTGGGAGTGTTTGTCCTGTACCCCCTGGTTCTACCCAGGCAGTTCCTGTGACCCCTCACAAATACAATGGATGTCCCAGGCAGATGAAGGGACTTTCCCAAGACTTTGCAGTGGACACAGCAGCCTGGGACCTCCCTCATCTCAGAGTCCCTTCCACAGTCCTGCGAACCATGGTCTCTCCCAGCATGCTTCAAAATTGCAGAGCTCTAGGGAATGGGAAAATTATATATAGGGCAGATTTCCTGGAAGCCATAAATTGATGGTTTTATTTAGCAGAATTTTAGCAGAATTGCCATGAGAAATGAGAATCTACTGGGCTGTTTTGCAGGGAAATACTTGTGCGAAATTTCCCAGAGCAAAACCCCTGTCCAAGGGAGGGTAGTTTTTCTCGACTTCCCTCTGCTGCTCACACCAAGTATCCTCCACTAGAGCCTGTTGTTCTGCATAGCAACACGAGCATCCCCCCCTGCAGAAGCTGCTGGGGTCCTGAACATGGTATTTTAGAAATCTCGTCTCCATAGGGTTGCGGGATATGATGCTTAAAATATCTGTGGTGGCTGGAATGAGGTCTCCTAACTCTGGCCAGCCCAAGGGAGTCAGCAGTAAGAAGGATGCCTTGCAGAATTGCTCCAGAGCAGGGAGGGAGCCTGAGAACTCTGCCTGGCTACACTGGCTCTGTGCGAGCTTAGCCCGGGAGAGCTGTTCTGAAGTTTCGTGAAGACAATGACTAGGTGATGAGTGGACATAAGCTCTTTGGTGATTAGTGGACATTAGCAGCAAGGCAAAATCAGGTCTCATGCTTGGATGCCAAATCATTTTTCTAAGGTGTTAAAAAAAGCACCTGGGCTTGGCCAGTGTTGGTTCCCAAGCCGCTACGGTGCAGTACAGCATTCCAGTGGAGGACCAGTCACGTGGCAACCTGAATTTATGCTGTGTCCCCTGGCATCCTTCAATGCTTTCCCCTCATCTTTAGTATGAAATTTCTAAAGAAGCAAAGTTTACCTAATTCAATTTGGATACGAAGTGTTTCAGAGCCCTCACTAGCAACTCATTGTTCTGGATTGCTTGTTGCAAACGAGCTTAATGGAAACACAAAAGGCAGGTCAGAGCAAAATAAAAAAAAAAAAAGAGAACTGTAAAAAGTAATGAAAAAAAATAATCTGACCCACATAATTTAAAGATAAATATTGTTATTTGATTCTACCATTCTCTTTTGGAGTGTGATAGCATAGATGTTGTTATTTTTTAAAGTAAGCAATATGACATCCCATTTAATTTCCTCTGAAACAAGACAATCTGGCTTACCAAATATAGCCTGACAAAGAAAAATAGAAATTTCCTGATCAAAGATCCAAGAGTGCAGTGCTCCACCTTAAATCCCTCCCACCTATTAGGTCCCCCTTTAGACAAGACAGAGAAACAAATTTCTCACACATCAATGATGCCTCCATAATCAATTTCAAATAGCCCCTTGCATAGGGATGCAAATCTTAGCTTTCTCTTAATAAAGCCTTTTAGAAGATGGATGTACTGATCTGATATTATTAAACGAAAAGTGGTCTCTTTTTAATCTAGAGATGCAGGGGCGTTAGTAACAGAGTGAATCAAAGGCCTGGTCTCTTTCTCTTCCTAATTATCAATAGTGTTTTATAATCTTATTAATATTGATACACAGTATACTGAAGATCTGTTAACGTATAATGTATGTGGAGGATAATTAACGAGATCCGAGTCAGATCAATCGCCTATTTGACAGAAAACGGTGTGTGGCTTATAAATTATACATATGCTAGGTATGGCTAGAAATGTTTAAAGTTTCAGTCCAATCCTTCCAGTACAGCACTGGGAAAACTGATGAACTTAAAGGCACAGTCCCTTGCCTGTTAGGTTTATACTGTACACTCAGAGGAATAACTCTTATTTAAAAATCAAAGAGTTCCATTAACTGCCAAGATCTCAAAGCAGCACAGAAAACACACCTTCTCCTTGTGAAGTGCAGCTAAACAAAAGGCAAAATCTTGTAAGAAAAAGGATGATTAATAAAAGTGAGGTAATTTTCCTTTTGATTTCTGCGAGGAGGTAGCATGCAGGATGTTCCAAATGACAGAAATGATCCCACATCTTCACACTGGCCTTTAACAAGGTTAGACTTGCTAGTGCAGTAAATACAATTAATAATCCCAATTAATATTGCATGTTTTGGTAGGTTTGAGAGCATGAAAGCTTTCCACAGATTACTCTTCACTCCCCAAAGCAGACGCGGCGTGATGAGACGAAGGGATGGAAATGTGGAAATAAAACTTTCCTTTTTTGTTGTTGCAGAGCTCCTGATAAGCATGGGGCTGAGATGAAAGGAGATGTCAGGTTTAACAAAAATAACATATTATTATTATTAATAATTTACCTCAGGGGTATGACCCAGTGCAATAATGACTGCTCGAGGCTGTGAAACTTCACCAACATTTTGAAAATGGCTCAGACTTGCTCGGCTTTTCCACAGCGGACCTTGGGGCACGTTCAGCTGTGGTGTGGGGAGATACAATTCCCAAGGTGGAGAGGCTGGATCAGTCCCTTGTGTTTCGTGTAGGAAGGCTTGAATCAGATTAAATTGGCAGAAATTCAGCTTCCTCCGGAGTGAAACTTCTACTGATGTCAGTGGGAGTTTTGCTGGAGAAAAAATACAGGCAGCGCCATGCCAGATCATGCCTGAGACAGGATATAGTTCATCAAGTGACCTCTCTTACAGGAATCAGCACCCAGTGCTGTAGAGAAAGATGTAAGCG
This sequence comes from Mohoua ochrocephala, assembly GCA_013398855.1. Taxonomy (NCBI): domain Eukaryota; kingdom Metazoa; phylum Chordata; class Aves; order Passeriformes; family Acanthizidae; genus Mohoua; species Mohoua ochrocephala. The sequence goes on from VZTA01004176.1 coordinate 201,211, forward strand.
GGTGCTGCACTCATCCTTGGTGTGGATAAATTCCCTCCTAGCGTGTCCCAGACTATGCCCACCACTGGAAAATGCAGAGAGGACAGAGTTCGTGGCTGCACTCATCTTGGTTGCTTTCAACAGCACATACCTCACAAACCTGCCTCACAAGAAATTTTTCAATAGGTATCTTCGGGTCAGAACCTTGTTTCACCTTACCTCTGAAAGCAAATTTTTCGTCCACAAAGACAGACTTCAGGGGTTTTTTGTTTGTTTGGTTGGTTGGTTTGTTTTGTTTTCTTTTTTTTTTCCCCCTACGAACCACTATATAAGCTGTATGCCTGTTAAATACCCCACAATTTTGAAGCAAGCCAAGTACGCTTAGTGGCACTCGTGACAACATGACAGGCACCAAACCTGTCCCTAAACACAGGCTTTTTTGAAGTTAGAGATTCAAATCCACCCAATTTAGCCCTGGAAGCTGAATGATCCTCAACAGCATTACCCCAAAACGAGTTTTCAGAGGCTGACAGTTCATTCGTAATTAAGCCTTTAACATATGACTACGTGTGACCTTGCGTTTGCTGCAACAGAAGCTCTGATGGGCAGACAGGAGCCCCAAGCTGGCTACCAGTGGCAGTACCCAGATACCGCAGAACTGCCTGATGGAGACTCTTAGGATTAGCAAAACTTTTCCTGAGTCATCCTTTGTACAGCCCTTGTGGGGCCATCTCAATCAAAGCGTCCAGCCCGCCTGTGGTGTGGTGAGTAAAAGACTTGCCTTGTTAAGGTAAGTGGGGGAAAATTGTTCTGTGCTTTGCCAGGTGAAGTGTTAAGTACAGGATCCATCTCAGGGAAGGGCAGGAAAGGCTTTCTAGATTACAAAGGCCATTACTTAATAGCCATGCTGTCCCTTGAGCCAAGGTTTAAAGTAAATTATTTAAATTATAATATTATGCCCTTTCCCCTGAGAGGTTCATAGGGCTGCACCAGCATGAATGAGTGAATGCTCACAGCCTCCAGATGAGGCAGCCGTGGCATTCAGGATCTCAGGTCTGAGTGCTCAAAATGGCCATAACCTCAGAAAAAGTGGACCCCAAACCAAAAGCAGCAGCAGTTTTGATACAAGTGAATTCCTCACAGTCTCTCAAGATGAGTCAGTAGCTAAATCAGGTAAAACTGCTCTGGTCTCCTGACTCCCCAGCTCTGTGTTTGAACCATTAGACTCATGCTTCCTTTTGTCCATTAGTGGCTTCATTTCTGTCTCACAGCATTAATTCAGGTTATGTTGCTTGCAGTGTTCCATATAAATGAGCTTAAGACCACACAGGTTCACAGGAATCAGTGCGGTCAGGAAATGCTATTGTCTCTCTCGCACACCTTCTCATAAAGGATCCACTGGAAGATTTTTAATTGTGTCCTGTCCCCTGATGCAGGCATTGGTGTGGTCACAACCTGGACAGACTCTGGGCTTACGTGTCCCCTCGGTCTGCTTCCCTGTCATTCTCTCCAAGCTGTCTTCATTCCCATTTCACACTTACCTTTCGTTCCACTTTCTTGACACACCTTAGCCTCGGTTAACTATATTGAAAAATATGTCCAAAATATTCTTAACTGGAGGTCAAAACTGCTTCTCCAGTTAAGTGCTCTAATCACGCATCTTTGCCAAATTTTTCTCACGAGAAAGTCAAGATCAGAAGTCTCCTTTTTGTCCCTATTTTCCCTCAGACAGGGATATCCAGTCACAAGTGCTGTGACCACATTGAGTTATACTCCACGATTTCCAAGTGGAGAAAAAAAAAAAGCGCAAATTTTTCAGACCCAGATCCTTGAAGCCTTAAAGGAAAGACTAAGGTATCTCGTTTGGATATTCACTAGCTAATGCCAGGCCAGGAATCGGTCTTTAAGTACCATTCTGTAGGACTAAACACAATGAAGTAACGTTAAAGATAGCAGGAAAATTGAGGTACAAATCAGCTACAGGAAGGAACAAATTAACAGTAAGCAGGGAGCAGCAAGTTCAGATAGCGGGGGAGCTGTTCTGGTTTGCAATGCCTGGAATGGAGACATCCCCCTCCTCCCCAAAACAGGCTCCAGCATGCCCGTGGCTCAGGCTGTGAGATATTTATGGCCTAGCCAGCATCAGCCTGAGGCCATGCAAACGGAGCTATTGGATGCTATTTTGGAGAGGGAGTTTCACAACACTGGCTTTTTTCATGCAAAATTGAGGATGTGTATGCATTTTGTAGTGCTTTTGGCTACAGAATCAGCCCTGGAGCAGGGAGACCTGGGTGCCACAGCTTAGTAAGGACAGCTGAGCAGGGCCACCCTTCTCACACAGCCTTCCCCACCAGTTTGGGAAACCAGTCCCATGATGGACAAACTTGGGAGGTCAACACTGGAGGCGACAGGGGCAGACTCTGCTCCTCACCCCCAAGGGAAGCTTTGGAGCAGCAGCCAGCAGCCAGGCTCCCTGCCTGGGCCTGGAGCTGCTTGTGAAGCTCTCAATGCCATCCCAAACCTGAAGTGTCAGCTGTCCAGGAGGAGCTTGTGGGGTGAAAGAAGTCAGCTGAGCAGCACTCTGTCCGCCCTGTCCCTCTCCTCCCACTCTCCTGGATGCTCTAAATTACAGTTTAATGCTCATTACCAAGTCAGGGGGTGTTAATGAGCAAGGAAAAGGAGGACGTTTCGTGTGTGGAGGCAGAGAGGAGAGGCAAGAGCGGCAAAGAGGTGGCACCACCGCGCCACCTCTGAGAGGCAGAAGGCCAAGCCTCAACATGTTGTGTCTCTGCCTTTTCACCCACGTGCTCTCCTCTCTCTGTCTGGCTGCCAAAAACAAGGACAAAGAGAGAGGACAAAGTCTGGAGCCTGTGGTCAAAGGGATGCAGGGGCCGTAGCCACCCTAAAGTCCCCACCCTGCCAGAGGAGGACTCATCACCCGTGAAGGATGGCTGCCTGTAAGGATGCTCTTTCCTCAGCTAAATCGCACTGAAAGGTCTCCCTGTCAAGGTTTTGTCGGAGGATGTCAAAGCACCAAAGTGACAGAGTCTGCATCCTACATCTAGGTGCCCCAATTTATATTCCATTACCTTTCTCAGCCTTTGTGATAATATGCCAGATTTTACACTTGAGTAGCTGAGGCCCTGGCACGTTTCCCTGTCTGCCATTCTGTTGTGAATGGAGGTGGGAGTGGTGAAGTCTTCATCAGCCAATGCTGCCTGAGTGAGAGTGGGGTGTGCCAGTGCTTTCACATCAACAGTTTGTTTGGAGCAAACTGGTGCCACTTCCCAGCATGTAAAAATCCTCAGCAATTTTGATTTAAATTGTTTAAGGTTGAAACGTTTTCCCCTCCCTAAAGAAACACTGTTTTACAGTGAGATAAGTTTACTGGGAAGTCCATAAAGCAGAGTTAAGCACCTTGGCAAAATCCAAGGGTAAAACACACAGGTAGTAAATGGTTTGCAGATTGCATCATTTCCTGGAGTCTTTGGACAGGGTGTCTTTACATCTTCTTGGGTTCAAGCACTGTACAATTTCATCAAAATTCAGAATATGGTTTTAAGGAGCCCTACCCAGCCTGGAGCTAGGTGGAGAAAGAAATTATTTTTGGGGAAGGGCTGTGTGTCCTGGCCATGACCTGGAGACTGACCCAGCATCTCCCAGCACTTCATGCCCTACACCCTGCATCGGCTTTGGAGGGAAATACAGACACCGTTCTCCTTCCTGCAGGGACACTTTATAATCAACCTGGACTGCTCCAGCAAATACTAGTAGAGTGTATTAAAGATCCATGTCTTTCCCCCAGCTAGTGCGGTTAACTAAGAAGCTTTACTTATTGAGTAAAGCCAGAATTTTACAAAAACCTCATTTCCCAAGTAGGCAGCAAAGGAAGAGAGCAGAAATTTTAAAGGCCTCAGCACCCTGGGTGCTCACTGAACACTAAGTCCTTTTGAGAATCTGACTGTTAAGGTGTCACCATGGGAGTTAGCAGAGGTATTGAGCACTTGAGAAAACAGACCTGAGTTTCATTGCCTGCAGGTATACTTACCTAGAGTCTTTTTCTTAGGATAAGACTTCAAGAGAAAGTGGCTCTAACATAGTGGCTCGCTGCTCTCTTCTTTCTTCCCCCTCCCTTCTCACTCTTCAGTCAGGCAGTTCAGCTCACTCAACCACTGGAACGCTATTCACATTTTTTGCCGGTTGAGTTTTCTGCCCTGTGGTGGGCTGTTTCAAAGCAGTGCTGAGCCTGATGCAAGGGGCATGGTGCAAAGGAAGGAGAGCTGGTGCCAGGAAAGCCTTCTGAGTCAGTCATTCACTGAAAGTCCACGCTCCTCCACCTTGCTGTGTGATCCCAGCAAAACACTGGAAGCAGCATGGCTGCTGACATGGATGGCCATGGCAGCTCTGGTAGCATCTGGACTGCTCTGAAAAGACGGAACAGATTTTGGGTGCTTGAAATGTTTTGAAAATTTGGCACCAGCAGAGAAAGAAAGATGTTTTCAAGCGATGCTAGTAATTTCACTTTAAAATCATATTGTAGTCACTTATGTACAATACAGACACTATTTTGTTTCCCTTCCTTAGGTAGCTGTGGACTTGAGGGCAGATCAATTGTTTTCTGTCTTTAAATCCACACAGAACCAAAATAATGATTTTTTTAGTCACTTTCCAAATGCCCTCTTTTAGGGAAAGATGCAAATACCCCACAGCATCTTCATGCTAACTAAACAATAGCAATTTCTCTTTTACTAGCAAGGCCAGAAAATTAGAAGTTAACATAACATCTTTTTCTATCTGTTTGCCACTCTTTTAATCCTCCTCCCCATCTTTTCAAATCCTTGAGGGAAGCAGATGAGCTTTCAGCATGCCTGGAGGTTGCTGTAGATATATGTTTGTACAAACACACTCGCTGAAACCTTTGCTCTCCGTTAATCCATGCAGGTCATGGTGAGCATACAAACCCCAGCCACCTCGTCCCTCAACAAAGATTTACTAGTCAGTGCAGGGTGAAGACACTATAGTTAAGGCTACATTGACCTCTTGAAAGGTATTATAGAATATTCACTCATCTCCTGTGAAGTATTATCATAAATAAACAGCGGCGCAGAAATGAATGAAGCGCATTTCATGTCATAGTACATAAATGCATTTACTTCACAAATTGCAGGAGTTACAGTAACCAGCTGACTCACTGAAAAACATGGTATAGTTTTGGAAGATAAACTTCTAACTAAAAAAATTATGTATTACACACACAGATACTGAGTTACTAAACATAATACACATATCAAAATGTTATCTGTGTAATAACTGCAAAGCCACAGATAAACCGTTTTATCATGCACCTTTGCCTTCATGTGTTTTGCTGTTTCCCAAGGGTTCAATCTTATCCCTATACACTTTACCCGCACTGGAGCTTTGAACTTTTGAAAAGAAAGAGTGAAATTATGGCTGTTATGGAAATCAGAGTCAGTGAGAAAATGCACTTAAATTTAATTGGGGTGGGCAGGGAGGCAGAATGTGAGTGAATCCTTAAAAACCCTCAATATCACAGCTAAAAATGAAATTTTTTCAAACCTGTCCCAGGATTAAGAACTATAATCCTCTAAAATTCAAGGGAAAAAAATGTGCACACACATTGTCTGTGTCATGAAATTGTGAGTTCTGCAGTACATTGAGGGTTTTTTCCGTTTTTACTACAACTTTGACCAACTCACTTTGACTTGCCAGCTAAAGTCCTGTGAAAGCACTCACACTTATGTCTATTCTACAATCCTGTGGCTAATCCCTTTGAAATCTTGGGGTCTACCCGTTTTTGTAAAGCAGAGCATGTGCATAGGAAGAAGATCCAAACATTTATCAGAGTAGTGACAGGAGCTTTGTACCACTGGAAAAAGATACCAAGGTCTTGGTGAAGGTGGTCAGACACTGGAACAGGGTGAGAGAAACTGTGGCATCCTCATCCCTGAAAATAGCCAACCCCTGTAGCTGCCCCTGCTCTGAAAGGACAATCTCCAGAGATACCCACTCAGCAATGATGTGACCTGTGGGTGCTTTAGAACCAAAATGAGATTAAGAATCTGTATGCTAAAAATTGCTGCGGCGTTACACATAGCAAAATAATACAATGAGAATGGTGCAACACGCATTGCAATGTTTCTCTCCTTTGAAAGTCAGTGATTGATGTAAGGCTGTTAGAAAGAGGTGTTTTTTTAAAAAGTCAACACACTCTCACAAATACTTTCCTTGAGCTTTTTAGATCTCTTTTTCCTTAATGCGCTCAAATGCTAAGCACCATTCCAAATTCATGTCAATATATCTATTGACATCTTTCTTGCTGTTTTCCTCTTCTTCTATTCTCTGTGGTATCAGTCTTGCCAACTGCTCCTGAGATCTTTGGTTATGATCTAGCAAAGCCCTTAAGCACATGCTTAACTTTAAGAATCCAAACAGTCTTTGTGAATTCAGCAGGACATTTCCTTTAACTGCCTGTCTGGGCTGGGGCCAGAGTGCTCAGTGCTCCTTATACAGATCGAAATATAATAATTCACACACAGTTAGTTAGAAAATCACTGCAGAGCGTGAAATAAATTGGAACAGATTTTTCCCGGTCCTTTCACAGAATTTGGCCATGAAGCACTGCAAAAATTCTACCAGCTCTGAATGCAGTTTATAAATTAACAGAATTCAATTCATCAACATATGTCATGGAAAATATCTGGTTTATACACTAAGTTACTTTCACATGCACATACTTTCTCTTTGTCTCCCTCTCCTTCTCATGCATGCACACACATAAACACACTTAGGGGACTTAGGCCTGCTTGACTCTGTATCTTGCTGTGTTCCTCAGCAAATGTCATTACTTATAGCTTCTTCTAAAGTTCAAAAAATCTGCACAAATTGCCAGGTAAAAGTTCATGATACTTTAAGCTCTTTAAAGACATTTTGGGGGAAGCTGTACAGAAGTTTACCAGCAGGCTGCAGATAAGCACAAACCAGGCAGAGGTGCAAACACGAGACCAGTCTAGCACGGTCAGGCCAAAGGTCTGAGTTCTTGCTATACCAGGTGCCCAGATAAGGGCACAAGAACAGGGCAAATGTATTGTGGCATTTATATAGCCCAAGTTTATTCACTCGGCTTCCAGCCGCTCAAGTCTTCCCAAGACTGAATGGCATATCAAGATTTACCCGTACATTAATTTTTTAAATGCTTTTAATTCCATTACTTTATCTAGTCTCTTTTTTTCATCTGTGTAAACTTCTGGCACTCACAAAATCCCGTGGTGAGAAGTTTCCCAACTTGCTCCAGTCTGTACTCCATGAAGGAGTACCACAAAACACGTGCTATTTTTTGTGAACATACCACTTGCTTGCCTCATGCAAGAACTAGGGGCAACAAAAGAAACAGCAGTTTCTTATTTGCCTTCCATGTGCCATTCATGATTTTATATTCTACTATAACATCCCCTTCTGCCAGCTCTTTTCTTAGCTGAAAAATCCTCCTCCATCTAATCACTCTCCTGTAACATCCTTTGTACAAAGGAAGAGCTGATGTGCTGGAAGAGGCAAGCTGTCTGCTTCAACAAGGTGCTTCCAGGGGAATTGGAACTCCCAGGCTAATGAGACCTGGGCCAAGAGATTCTGCTAAGTTGTGATTGCTTAAACTTTTGCATTGAGGTAATGAACACCTCCTTGTGCATTGACTAAAGACTGCATGCAGCTAGTTGTGAGCTGTAAAATAATGCCATACATGAATGGCAAAAGCAAACCATCCTTTCTTTTTACTGCTGGAACGAGAGAATCCTTAGGGGGGAAAAAAATTGTTCATGTGAAGCATTCCACTGGTTCCAAGAACCAAAGTTTGTGGCTCTCTTTTTGTCTCACTTAAGACACAGCAGTAGAAGATTCAATGGTGGAGGTGAGGCCAGTTTCTTCCCTGACATATTTACTTCAAATTTTCTTTGTGGGTTTTTGCATAGTTTGCAGGTGAACATGTGTGTGTGTCTTGATTCATTGTACACTACCCTAAGGTTTAGACAGAACTGCCCAACAAACTACATGGCTACTAAAAAAATGATTTATGCAGTTCAGATTAATAACTGAAAACGACAAAACAAATGAACAACAACAACAAAAGCATCTTTTTAATGCCACGTGAAAATTTCTTTTAGCTGAGTATTGTACGTATTCAAGACTGCAAGATTACCTCCAGCTCTGAGAGCTGATATCCACACCTGCTTCCAGGTGTGTCTTCTCTTCTGATAAACACAGTTATTGTTAACCTGCTTTGCATTTCTCATAAGCTGTGCTTATTGCTGCATTTGTTCCCACGGCATTCCTTCATGTCTGAAAGGCCTAAATCTCATATTCCTGCTATAATGCTTTGAGACCATGAGCTGTGTCACCAAAATGCCTATGAAAACAGAGGTCAGTGCACTGCCTTTATTTGCAAGTGTGTTGCCTTATGTACCTCAGTTAATCCAGTACTAAAATGGGATGAAATCTTGGCTCCATGAATGCCAGCAGCAAAACTCACTGACATCAAGGATGTCGGGAATCTACTGACTTCTTCCTGTCAAGTGTTGCAAATCTGTCTGAGCTGATGTCTGTAAAATAAGACATGAGCTAGAAACCCGAGGATTCAACCTCAAAACTTGGTGCTGCTCTATGGGAATCTGTAACTCTTACAAAGTGTCTCCTAATGGACGTTCTTTCTTCTTGTTTTTCTTGGCTGCTGTTGAGTGTTTCTGGTGTGCCCAAGCAGGGCGAGCACTGGCCGTGCATCCAAATGTACCAGGTACAGTGCGTCTGCACTGGGATGTTAATGAATGTTGGCATCAGGAGACTGGCAAGGGAAGAGCCCCGTAAGAAAAGCCTTTTATTTCAAAAGGTTCTTCTGTGCCCCATGTCTGAGGGACAGAGTTTAGTGCGTGTCCACTGGGTTGCAGAATTTCTCATCGCCGTGCCTGAGAATTTGTGCCCTGTCGAAATTGTTGAGCTAAAATTCGCAAAACGGTCTGGAAGTGCCAGCTCTCCAAAACATTAGAGGTGCATCTGGTATCCACTCTGCACCCTCCAACAGCTGAGAAAGCAGCTAAATGCACTTAACTGAATGTGAGTCTCTGGGATAAGTCTTGGCTGTTCAACATGAACAGCAAAATCTTGGTTTTTTCATCAACTTCACCTTAATTTCCTAATTTTAAAACACAAACAGTGTTGCTACCCTCTGTTCTAGCTGTGGCTCTGCTTCCTTTGTGCAATGTATAAATGCAAATATATTCCTCTTGCATTGAAGAAATGTACTACGAATGTTATATACTGAGAGGCAGGACAGAGCAACTCAAAGGTAACGGTGAGAAGCACGGATACAGTTCCTACAAGAGTCCAGACCAGACCAGGCTTGATGTCATTAACTCTCGTTAGCACTTGGAGCTCAGACAATGGCACATTTAAAGTACATGGGTGGCTTCAATCCATTTCCTAGTGGGCAAGTGTCCACCTGACAAAAGCACCGCTAGCATTGGCAACGTGTGGAGCACTGGCAGCTCACCCGGAGCAGCCAATGGACAGGAACCCACGACAGGGACGCTCTCCTGTTTCCAGAAGAATGTTTCCAAGGCAGGTTTGTGACAATCTGATGGGAAGCCAAGTGTCCTGCCACTTGGCCTGTACTGCCAAGGTGTTAGCATGGCACCGCTCCCATTCCCTAAAGACACGTTTAATCTTTGACAAGGCACAGTGTTTGATAGCAGAGTTGTTTACATATGCATGTGCTCAGCTGAGCTGAGGTGTGCTGCACTGTCAGTGCAACATCACTCACTGAACAGGCTTCCAAGCACTTCTGGTAGTTTTGCTGATGAATGGAGAGAAAAATGGACACATTTTAATCATTAAGCCCTATTTTCTTAGCGGTAGCTCTGTCCACAAAGATATTGTCTATGAAATCCTTTAGTCACAAGAAATAAAGTCAATGATTGATTTGTATTCTGCAATGCACCCTCTGGCTAAAACCAAGTTATAAGTACCAAATGGTTGAGACGGGGCTTGTGAAAGGGCAGTTATGTGAGTGGCACTAGAAGAAAAATGTTAATAAAGGGCAGTCCATTGAACTGAGGTTAAATACTTTCATACTTCTCAACCAACCCAGAAATGTCCCTGAATTCTCATTAAAAAATGTTCTTTATAATCTATGTTTTACCTTATTAAGGAAGGGGGATCTTGATGATCAAGAAATATTACTTCCTTGAGGAGAAACAAAGGTAACAAGGATATAGCTTAAAAATCCTTTATTCTTTTCATTTTCTTTAAGCATTTCTCTTGTCTTTTTGTTCACTTTTCTGGGCTTTATTTTATTTTTAGAGTTGAGTTGCTTTTTTAAATGAGTGAATTTGAAGAAGTTTGGAGGCTTGTCTCTAATTGCGTGCAGGCTCTTTTGTACTCCTGAGGCAGAGCAAAGCCAGGAGGGCGGCCAGTCCTTCCAGTGCCACACCAGGCACCAGCCCCACCAGCAGCCCTGCTCGGCCTCCCTTCTCACACTCCAGAGTCCTCTGCAGCACTCCCCCAGAACCAGCAAAATCTACCAAAATAAGTATTTGAGGCTTTGGGGTTTTCCAGACTGGCCTGGAAATCTCAGAGAAACACAACCCTGCCAGGTGCAGTCCACTAGAATCCTGTTTCCAGATTAAAAATGGCCAAAATCCCAATATACTGGGAAAGGACTTTATAGAAGTTAGCAAATGCCAATGGTGTTTGAGTTGAGGTTTGGGATGTCACTGAGTCTGGCCGATGAAGAGCGAGCTTGCAGGAGTTGATGCCAGGCACACAGTCGAAAGCTTGGGTTTAAACCAGATGATCGTGTGCCTCACAGGTAGGACCACGGACCTGGCACCTGGAATATCCTACAGCTGTGCCAGTTTTCAGCTGTGCCACTGGGTACAACCTGGGCTTTGGAATTCTTTGAGGATGCCAGCACCTCATGGCTAATTGAAGCTCACAGAAAGTCCCCGGGAAGTTTTCTCTGCGTTGTCATTGCCAAGGGGAGTGACTGATAAAAATGGTGTGAAATTACAAGCCTGGTGTAAGGATGCATGTGTGTTGGGAGAAGCCCTGCGATGGACACGGGGATGTACTTGAATGGAGATTCCCCCTCGGTGGCCTGCACAGCACTCACCTGATACATCAAGTGCACTGACCGCCAAAAAAGTGTTGCAAGCATGGTGTCTCCTTTCTTAAGAAGGGCTGTCACATCTTTCTGCTGCATTAGGGAACAGCACATACCTTGATTTTAAACCATATATATATGATAAGCCAACACTTGCTTTAAATTTTAAATTAGCATAAAATAGTGTTTTTATAAGTGCTTGAGCCAATGCCCACTTAGTTGCAGATGGCACATTTAAAAGTCAGGGCACGTTTGGTTCCGGACTTCTCTTTATAAACAGCTTAACCTTTTTTGTTTAGCAAATGCTAGGTTTCAAACAAGTCTGTCTGTATTGACTGAGTAGTGTTTTTTCTGTTACAGAAGTGTTTAATCCTGAGAAAACTCAGATCTGAAAACCTCTTCGTTGGCTGAAATGTTCAAAGATTTAACAAATTCAGCAAGTGGGAAAATTAATCTTTGAATAGAAGAAACAATCTGACAAAATAAACCATAAAAGTAGGTGCCAGGTGTCGCAAGGAAGTTCTTAATGCAGCACTTGCTTAATGTATACTCAAAATGCATCCACTTTTGTTCGAAGATCCAACAAAACATATGAAATTGGGTTACACCAATTCTCTTGATCTATGAATCTTCCACTGTGTCAAAGATAATACACCAAACAAACTTACATGTAAATGGTGTGATAAAATGATCTACCGTATACATTATCATCCATTAATATTGTTGGGGCTAATGCATTTCATCTGTCACACACTTTGTTTTATATTATCCCCACCTTACTAAAAAAATACCATAAAATCTGCTGGGTTGACAGCCATGCAGGTTACCTGCTGGGAAGCAAAAGTCCAAGGACACTGTTTCCTGTCACTGTTTTGCCCACAGCTGTAGGTGGAGAAGGAAGTAGTGCAGGCAGGTTGTGAGGAAAGGTGTGCTCTGCTCCGGGCATTGCCACTGTCCTTTGGACGTGTCGCTTCATTTCTTTATTCTCATCTTCCTCTTCCACTGAGTGTGCTTGTAAATAAGTGGAGCTGCACCTGTTCTCACAGTAACCAGTGTGACATGCCCCGTGCTTGGCAGAAGCCTCCGGGCTCTGTAGTATAGCATAGTAAGTGAAAAATAACAATTCATAATAAGATGAGAGACTCTGAGATCACTCTGACCTTGAATTCTCTACTGTCTTTTAACAGGGAGAGGGTGAAATTGGATAGAAACAGCCCCCTCATTTTGTGTAGAGCCACCAATGACCCAGGCTGCATTTGAACCACAGCCCTAGAGGCGAAAGGCTTTGTGTCTCATTGCCAATTCACAGCAAGAACATAACTTGAGCCCACACACTAATGCTAAGCAAGGGCTGAGTGTTACTAATCCTTGTTCACATATCTACACCTATTAAAATCACATGTGTGAAGGTTTGCAGGACTTGTTCTTTTACTGTAGTGATTGGGCCTTTCATAATGTGTTCTTAAATTTAAAAAAAAAAATCAACTGCAAAAACAAAAGAAAAGAAAAAGACAAATTCAAGAACAATATATGGCTTTCTTTCTCAGACATATTGTGCTGAGTGGCATTGTTTGGCTTAAACTGAAACACGTTTTTAGAAGGCTGAGAAGAATGTTTAGACATAATGATTTAAAAGACTCATTATCACAGGTGCTGCACTTTATTCTCCGATTCATTCTTATTGCCAGAAAACCACCTCCACAAAGGCTGCCTGGCAGTGTCCCTCCCACTGGAATGCTTGCCCTTCTCCCTGGCTGCATAATGTGTGCAGGGCAGGATTATCCAACTCGCTAACCATCCCTCTCGGCCCATGGGCTCCAGGATGATGGGGAAAATCTACTTGGATAAGATCTTTCGGATTCTGACTTTCAATGACCCTGCGACAGAACAAGATAGAAAACTGCTGCTTTTTTAAATGCCAGGTAGTTACTTTCAGCTGCTAACAGATTTCTTCATTCCTGACAGAATTTATAAGCATCCATTATAGTTCTTTTTTTTCTTCATGTAAATTATGAGTATCAGACCTGAAAACCTTAAAGAATTCTCTTGAAAGACCATTTTATCCCTCCTGATGTTTGCATCCCCATGGACCAGGTGTATCACAAGGGAGACCAAGTGGAGTGACAGAAGACGAGACTGCTTTAAAAAGAATTATTCTCTGATTTTTTCAGCCAATGACAGCAGCCAGAGGTGAGGACTGGAACTTGTTTGTGCAGTGCTTTTGTGAGTACAGTCACAGTGCTATTAGGTTGTGTGTCAGAACTGCAATTGCTCGTGATATAACTTTGAGCTCTTTACTGATACCTGCGCAATCATGCAAAATACGTCTCTTAATTGTAGTCTTACACATCATACTGTTTTTTTCCCTGATGCTGATGGGAAATTATTCCAGGTAAATCACACCTGTCTGGCAGTTAAACAGCTTGAAATGTAAAATGCCAAGATTTCTTCTCCTATGCTCTCTGTACCCATCATTCCAGTCCTACTTCTTTCACTGCCATTCTTTGATCCATTGCTTTTTCCAGCATAAACTCCTATCATCACTTCAGTATCTTCACATATCCAGGATCTTGGTCATCTCTTTTAAAAAGTCATCTGTAAAGCGATCTTTTTTGGCTATTGCTGTAAAATCACATCTTCTGAAACCCAGTGGTCTGTGGGGCATGGATGGATGTTCTCTTTGGGAGATGTCCAGTCATGTCATTCCAACTCCAAGCTGTCACTTCCCAACACTCCTACAGGCAGCCAGTTTTTTTGTTAGAAGAAAAGAGGACAAAGTGCTTATGTTTAAAATATATCATTATTTTACTGATGCTACTTTCTCACATAAGCAAATAGTGTATTTTTCATAAGTCATGCAATTATGGCTAAAAGATGATCTGTGTGGGATGAAATAAAAAATAATGGTCCATGAAATCAGGGATAGAAGGCAAAGTATCCACAGAGCAATCAATATAAAGAATTTGTCCCCATTGTACACAGATTGGGGAGCCCACGGACATTCTTTATTCATATTTTCTTTATCTGTTGTTGAAATTATTTCATACAAACAACACTCTAGAAAGTGACCTGGCCTTCCTTTGCCTTCTGCATATTACACTCAGTAAGAATGAAAGCACTTTGGTTTTATACGGAAATAAAGATTTAATGTAATGTGTATGAACACACATGATCAAACTCAACTAATCAAATCCAAGTCCTGTCATCAAGAAAAAATTCTGATCCTAAAACCAAATAGGGCCAGGAAACCTCTCAAAAATCTTCACCTGCCCTAACTGCCAACACCTGTCAGTCAGCATCAGTCCCCAACTGAAGTCAGGTATCAAAAACCCAGCACATTTCTTTCTTGCATACACCTGTACTTTTCAGCTGAATTCCAGGAAAACCACTCGCCTCAGCCAGAGCAGAGCCAACCAAGCAGTTTGCTCCTGGTGAATCTCTAATGAGCTCTTGGGTGCTGGGCTGCTGTGAGTCTGAATGGGCCTCTCAGTGCAGTGGTGAGCTCCCAGATGATTTTCTGGTTTTAGTGAATACATATTTTCATTTGAAGCCACTGCAAAAATTATTTCATGCTGAAAACAAGCATTCCTGGATCTTATAAACAAACAGTATAAATAAAGAAGCCAGCCTTCAAGTGTGACTTTGTTCTGGAGAAACATTAAATGCAGTGCATCACACACTCACTCACAGTCACTCTCCCCACCCTCTTCTTAATTTATACTTTCTTTTATTTGCAGGCTTTTAAAAAAGAATTGCCTAGCATAGCACAATTTGCCATCAAACCAAAAGGAAGAAAAAGTAACCCAATGCTTCACTCAGAGGTTGGAAATGCTGCAGACAGAAATTGTTAAGTCCTTAACATATCAATCCAGAGTTGTATAATTCACATCCAGAGCTGCTAGCAAGTCACGGGGGGGTGACTTAATATGCTCCCCAAAGTCCATTATGTTATCCATATCCAGGAAGATATCTGTGCCAGGGCTTTCCTGAATCAAAGCGATGTCCACCATTCTTCAACTGTGAGCCTGCTGAGATTTTTTTTTTTCCCAGTTTCTGGCAAATAGATATCTGGCTCTAGTACGTGCCAGATTGATGCACTTTGTGACTGATCCCTTAATAATATTCAAGTCTCCTAGCCCCAGAACACAAAAGCTCAGCAACTGCACAGATATCTACCTCCAATATTTTTTGCTGATATAAAAAAAAAAATCCTATTATCTCCCTCCCCCAAAATGTACTCCTTCCCTTATGCTAGACCTCACAATTTTAAATATGGGGGCTTTTGGCTTTCATATAGGTCTAGTAGCAAACAGATTTTTAGTTTTAGCAAATGTAGAGAGAGACTACAAGTGAAAGACAGAGAGAAGGAGAGAGGGAGGGAGGAGGAGAGAATATGTGTGAGTTTCACACTTGGGGGCCACATTGCATCTATGCAATATTTTCTAATACATGTATCATATTAAGATATCCTGCATGACTTCAGGGTTTCCTCCATCATACACAGCTATTACTCTTAAGCCAAACCTGTGTGTGGAGCTGTTTTCTAACTCTGATTAAAAATTCCAAAGATATCATTGTTAAAAAAATTGACAACCACCTATTGCAAATAAAACCTTTTTTTAGAAATCAGGAGCTAAAAGTAAACAGCCCAGTCTGGCTTCATTTCTTATGTTTTTATTGCTACACTCCTGTGAAACTGAATAGATGGAACTATTTTATAACATTGTGCTGCTGTATAATGCTCTTTAGTTACAATATCATGATATATTAATACATATCTACACTTCAGTCTTCAGCAGTTTCTTTCATCTGAACAGATGAGATCTAAGCCACTTTTTTTTCCAGTCTTTTTTGATTTTTGGACCCCTACAAATTTCCAGTGAAAAGTATGGCCCCCCTTTAGCATTTCCATATGCAGGGATTGCTCCACAGCATCTGTGAACCCATTTTCCTTAACCTTTTATTAGTAAGGGTAGCAGGAGTCTGTAGGTCACAGACTGAAAACATTTTCTAAGACCTTACAAGTTAATTAAACTGCAAACCCCTCACCCATTCGACCAGCAATACCTCCAGTTTGCAAAGGTGCTAGCAAAGGGACAGAGAGGATCATTGTCTTCCCAAGAACAGCCCCATAGATGGAAACTCCACCTGGGACACTGAATTTCCAGCTTCACTGTTAACCTTCATTCTTGGGCAGTGGTAGATCTGTCAGTGTAAACAGTGGGCACAGAGATCTGGAGATTTGAAGGCTCTTTGCAAAGGAAGCCACTGAGCCTTGTTGCTTCACAAGTAGGATTTTGCTGTATTTTCAGTACTACCAAGGCTTTTTAAAATGTAATCAGGCTTTTCCCCCTGTTCTTCGGATGATATAAAAATCACTGCATCCTAGATGTTGTGGGCTCTTTTTTTCTTTTTTTCTTTTTCTTTTTTTTTTTTGGTGTGGTGCTTGTTTGTAATATACGAAGAAGACTTAAAAATTGTAGTCAAAGCTATTTCTTTGCTGCTTGTTTGCATTGCTAGTATAGGTCTTATCTTTCACAGCAGACTACATTGCCACTGGAGTGCTAAAAAAAAAAAAAGCAGGACAACCCATTAAGTGAAGATCAGAAGTTGAACAAATTGGGAAGCTACTTTTCATGGAACTGTTAAAATCCTCTGGTTTTGCTTATTTGCTCTTAACTGTAACCTTGTGAAATGTGCGACTGAGATTAAATCATTGTCAAAGTTTCAGCCCTTGTGCCCTTCCATCAGGATGTGTGAGAGTTCCCCCTGCGCATTCTGAGATAAGTCTGCACTATTTTTGTTAGAATAGTTCATGCATTCAGAGCGACTTGTTCCAGCGCAGATAAGGCAAGTGGTGCTTTATGATGTACGAGCTGGTCCTGCTGAAGTGTGTGTTACAACAGGCTAAGTATCACTTCCCTGTCTACACTGCCAGTTTGGAGTAAATTGGGAGATTCTGTTTAAGCTGCTGTTAAAAAAAAAAAAAAATTTTTTTACAAATCCTACAAACTCCAAGATGAACTCCTGCACAGAGATTCCCAAACTCTCCATAGGAGACCATTGGTAGGTCTGTGGGAGGATGGTGGGTCTGAACATGTTTATTTCCATTTTTCTGTAAGATAAAATTGAGTTAAAAAAAAATTAACAGTAAAAGAAAAGCTAAAGGCAGTCAACAATATCTGCATTTTTTTCCCCCAATAATTCTGTAACTGCCAGGGATATAATGTGATCGTAGCTGGAAAAGGAAAAGGGCTTGATATTTGTGGGTGGGAGAAGGGGTTCATAGTGTGATCGATGTGTGACCACAGCATTGATAGCACTGGACAAGCAGTGTGGTGAGCAGCGGGACTTGGGCAGTCTGTTCTCCATGCACCTTTCCCCATGGATTCACTGCTCTCTGCCACCCACACTGCCCTCTCCCTATGGACCTTCCCTCCTATGGATGCTAAGCTGGACCTCTCTAACAGTCCTTAAATTGGAGGACATAAACATTGCTGATCTCTCCATCTCCTGTCACACTCAGCTGAAGTTAATCTATGGTTACAAATGCTACAGCGTGATGAGGTGAGCTGCTTTTCTCCAGGAAGCCAAGATAAAAGAGGTGAGATTGTCAGCCAACAAAACTAGGGAAAGTTAAACTTCATATATCTCTCTGATGAAAAACAAGCATAATAAATCTTTCAGAAAGTAAAACAAAACAAGGGCGCTCTGTGTTGTTAAGAGAAGCAAATCCAGCAGGATTTTACAGAAACTTTTAAGAGTTCTGGTCAAAGCTATACTAGAATATGACATATTCTATTGAATTAATGTTGGTGCCAGTTCAAGAGACTGTATCCCCAGTGTCACAATCTTGGCATTTCTCTTAAAACCAGAGTTCCTAGATGTCTGTGTCTCAGAGGCTCTGTGCTTTCTTTATTAAAAAATGGAAATGTCTACCCATTAGAGTCTTTATGGTCAAGATTTCAACTATGGAATGCAAATAGGAGTGTACTGTACAGTGGCTTAATACTCCAGACAGTAAATTTAGGGTATACAAAGACATTTTCTGTTGGCAGCCAGTAGCTTTTTCCTTCTAGAAAGTATCTTCATTAGAAGTGAAGTTCAGCTTGTAGGGATATAAAACTTTTGTGTGTAGTCTCTGCCAGTCCTTCAGGCGCTGGCTGCAGTCAATGGAGCAAGTCAGGTGCCACAGCAAGGTGAGTCCTTGCACAGTGGGGATGTTTTAGCCCAGCTGGGATAAGCCACTGTTTGGGCCTCTTTATTAACTTTGCAGGGCACTCAGATGACCAGCTTAAGGCCAGGCAAGACAAAATATTCTCTGATATGTTACTGTTGGAGATAATCTTCACATTTGTTTTCACTGCCTTATCCTGCAATATGCAAAACGTAAGCAGAGCCCTCTGCCTGTGGTGTCCCACTGCTGCCAGGCAGGAGAATGTGAAAGCAAGAGGACCTGTTCAGTCATGGACCACAGAATTGCAGGAAAAGGAATGAAAATTGCTGGTGATGAAAAGGCAACACAAGATGATACTCTTTTGTAGTATTATTTGGTTGGAACAAAAGGAAAAGGAGTTTGAAATAGAATTGTGGTGCTCTTTTTTCCTCCTTTATTTTTTCCCCCAAAGAGGGTAATGAACAACCTCTGGAACAAAATTTGCCTACAGTGGAAGGGGAGTTCTGACTTGAAATATTTAAAACCAGGTCAGATGTCTTTCTAAATGAAATATTGTAGCTCAGCTAGAAATGACAGACTCATGGCAGGAACCACTTGTTGAAATTCAATGACCTCTGTAATACAGGACCTCAGAGCTGAAGATAGTAATAACCTCCTGAAAATCCTACTTTTATTTATTTGTATTAAAGTAGTGCTTAGATTCAAATAACATCTGCTTGCAGAAAAAAACCCAAACATATTCTTAAAAATTTTGTTGTGCTAAACCAAAACCAACAGTGCTATTTTCTGCTAAACAATGTAAATACACTCAGTAAAAACAGACAGTCATTGCCAAAAGAGCATATAATACCCGTTTTCTAATATAAACAACTAGATTTGTGCACAGCAAGAATCTCATGGATTTTGGTAACAGATTCATGCACACATGACCTAATTGGTGGAACGGGATTTCTGGGCATATCAAGTACCCAAGGCACAGCAAAAGCTCCCTGCATGTCCTGAGGTGGCTGTAGGAGGTCATTGACAACAGCACTTATTTGTCCAGACAAGAACAACTTAAGGTCTGATTCTGCAAGCTTTTGATTATCCTCCCAAAGAGAGTGGAGGTAGTTTGCCACTTGTCAGGTTTGAAATCAGGAGGAAGGAAGGAATTTCATATTCCTACAAGATGGTAAATTGCTGTCTTGCCATCTTTCCTGTAATTGTCCCGTACTGCAACAGTCAATGTTTCAGTCATAAATCATTTAGCTCTAGTGCCACAGGAAAGTATGCAAAATGGGCTGCATGTGCTATTTTAGCTGCGTTCTCCACTCCTGCCTGGACAGAGATTGCTTTAGGTCAGAGGGACAAAGAGAACGAGCCTGAGGACACGTGTATTTTCATAACCATGTGCACAGTTTTCCCAGGTCTTTTGAACATAGATTTCTTCATTCTGGGCCACCAAAGAAATCTAGAGGCCAATGTTATTCTGCCTATGTAATCTCTGCTTTCTGCTGCATTCCTCTTTGGCAAAAGCACTGCCTTAGCTCCCTGCCTTTGAGAAGGAGGCTAAGCTAAGCAGGCTGGCAAGGCAAAGAAAGAAGATGGTGCCTCAGGCAAGCAGTGGTGATGCCAATTCTACCACAATGCCTTGAATGCCAGATTATGTCTTCCCACGGATGCAGGAGATGTCCTAAGGGTGCTGTTGCCTGAAGAATTACAGCAGTTCTTGTACAACTATGAGTTGTTGAAAAAGAGTGAATGGAGCAGGTGTAAATGATAGACTTGTGCTTCAGGTAAAATAGCACACAAAACACACTGGGCTTCTTCTTGTGAATGCAGGAGCCACCCTTGCTCTTTGTGGCTCCCTAACAAAACAGAACAGTCTCCAGTGGAGTTTTACGTCTACCAAATGCTTGGAGATCCAAACATGGTGCATTTTCTGTGAGACAGGTGCTGATCACAAGCTTATATTTGTCTTTTGGTTTGAGATTGCAACTTTCTTTCTGATCTCTCCCCTGTAAAACAGAGCTGTGTAGGATTAGGGTCTTTGAAAGGAGCTAATGGATCCAGAGAGCCGAGGTGGAAGAGCAGGAGAGCAGCTCCCTGGCTTTCCTTTTTCAGAGGCAAGTTTTCTGAAGGAGAAAGTAAGTCAAGAAAGACTGACTTGAAGAACCCGAGCAGAAAGGTCCTGAGACCTATTGTCTCCTCTCTCCCAATCTAGTAGATGGAGGATGTTTGGAATTACTCCTGCAAATTATCCCCCTTACATATGCCTCCCGTAGTGCCTGCAGGTCCATCTCCTCTTCCTAGGGATCCTGCATAAAGTAAGGACAGGGAGCTCAGAAACCAGCTCCACTGGAGCTAATTGCAGTACTTCGGGCTGCAGTAAGTTTCCCAGAAAGGCTCCTGTTCCAGAGCGCCTGACAACTGCACCTCTCCAGAGACACCATCCAGAGGCACCAGCAATAGACAGAGCCTCTGATGCAATAAGTCTTGGGAGGACTCCTGAGACACAGGGAAAGCACTTGATGTTGCTGCTACCCTGATTGTTTTGGATAGCTCATTGTCACCTAATTGTGCTGTAGGAAGGTCTGTCCATTCCTTCCTGTCTGCTCATTTATGCCCTCAGGCTATGTAAACGTTGAATGTGCCTGAAACAACAGCCAACCACAAAGTCTCCAGTGCCACTCTTTTGGTATGCGCTAGCTCAGATTCCTTGTTGCAAGAAAAACCTCTGTCTGCTGATAAATGGCAGCATATTTTACAAAGAGAGACTGCTCTGCTCCTTCAGCAGGGCTCTGTCTATCTCCTTGGCTGACTTGAAACTGCTTGATGTAGTGGAGAGGCCTTTGCCAAACGAGAAGGAAGAAAAAGGAAGGCATACGCTTCAGGAGCTGGAGGAAGAAAAGGAAAGACCAAAACAAGCTTTAAAGCAGAATTACTAATCAGAAAATTATTTGTTAGGAAACAGTAAAATACAGCAAATATCTCTATTATAATTGGCCTGGTCAAGCTATTGAAATACTCCCAAGGAAGTTAAGAAGGATTTTCCTGAGAACCCTTTTGCTTTGTTTATGTGTTAATAGATCAACTATTAATTAATATGATTGTAAGCTTCAAGTGTCAGGAGCTTGTTTGCACATGCAGTGGCATAGAGGTGGCTCTGTGCAAAATACTGGTAACAACTGCTTCCGTGGAGGAAAACCTCTATATTCCTGTAGTTTTCTATAAAACGAAAATCTGTCTTTGGTGGCTCCTGAGAGGAGTGCACTTCATGTGGACATGTGGTTCCAGCCTGCAGAGCTGCCTGGGATTTGGGCTGGGTGTTTAACTCTGGCCTTGCAGGAAACACAGTACTCATTCACTTCCTGGCCTAAATTAAAACTTCCTGTCTTAGCCCAAAATGAGGGCCGCTTGGTCAGCCTCCACTGTCACCCTTACTGACTGCATTATGATGGTGGCCACAGGCTGTTCTGAAGATCTGAGGTATTTGGGACAGAAATACGCAGTGCCAGAGACAGTGGTACACTGAAGAACATGACATCTAAGTGGGCTGATTTGGAGAAAAACTGAGGCATGAGGGAATGCACTGACTTGCTTGTGGTCTGAGGATTGCTCAGCTGGCACATGGTGGGATCACTCCTATGATTACAAGCCTGTGATGGACAGATACAGCCTCTTTAGGAAAGACAAGCAGTGAAGAAAAGCAAGGGCTGTACCTTGTGTGTGAAGGAGCATCACGATTATATGGGAACAGGGGATGAATATATGGGAACAGGGGATGAAAGCATGGGTACAGGAGATGGGCTGGTTGGGAGCTTGAGGGCAAGCCAGTAAGGGTAACACTGTGATGGGTTCGTTCCAGATCATCTGATTAGGGTGACAAAGTCAATCATGTCTTTACACTATTAGAAGTCTCCAGATAACAGTCCCCAGTGCTACTGGAAAATTTTTACCTCTCTGACTTCAGCTGTAAGATCAAAACAGCGGGATGGAACAGGGTTAGGAAGTCTCTGGAGTTTGTTGAGGAAAACTTCCTAACACAGATGGTAGATGGCCAAATGGTGGGTGATGGTCTCCTGGATCTACTACTCACAAGCAAGGCAGAATTGGACAGGGATGTGATGATCAACAGCAGCTGTGGCTGTAGTGACTACAAGGAGCCACAAACGTGACAGGAGTAGAGACGAGAAGTGGAGCACAAACGTGAGGCTTCAGGAGAGGAAACTTGAGCATCCAAGTTAGGACATTGCAGCCTGCATAGGCAGACAATGAGATGCATAAAAGACTGTTTGGGTGGCCAAACTCAAAGTACAGTGGTAATGGCCTGAAGCCCTGGTTGTCAATGGCAGGGGCAGTACTACAGGGGCCTATCCCAGGACCTGTCCTCTTTGACATTTGCATCAATTACCTGGAGGAGGTCTCATCACATTTGCAGAGGACATCAAATTGGACGGTCCAGTTAACATGCTGTAGGGCAGGGCTGCTGTCCACTGGGACCTAGAGAGGCTGGAGGAATGTGCCAACAGGAACATTATGAAACTCAGAATAAACTCAAAATCCTAACTCCTGGTTGTCTCATCTCTGTCCTTGAAGGCTTTTGAAACCTGGCTGGACAAATCCCTAAACAAATGGGTCTGAATTCGGAGCTAAAACTTGTTTTGAGCAGACGGCTGGACTGAAGGTGTCTTCACGTCCTTTCCAACATGAGTGGTTCTGTGATTGCTTGGTAAGATCAAATAATCCTATGCTGTTAAACTTGATTGTTTTAAGAAGTTACTACCCCTGTGCTGACTATTGTCATCCATCAGCCAGAATCCCTCCAGCTGGAATGCAGCTGGCGCATGTTCATGTTCCTAGACCATTGCAAAACTAATCCCTTTTACCTCATATTGCAACAGACTACAAATGCATACACAGCTAATTACTGTGTGTCAGTTGAAAGGGCAGTCCTTTCTGGCCGAGGGCATGCTCGGGGCTTTCAGCTTGCTGGGTTCCTTGCCTATCACCATCTGCCCTCAGCCATGGTTCACCTACAAGACCATTCTCACTGACACTGCATTAGTGCAAGCCAAATTATTATCATTGCATTATCTGCATCGACATCCACAAACTGGTTAGAGGCCAGCAAAACCACCAAGAAAAAGAAGGCCCTTGCTCCAAAGCACTGACTAAGCCCAAGTGGGTGCTAGGGGTAACAGGCAGAAAAAAGGACCAGGGAACCAGCCAGGCAGTGGTCTGCAATCTCAGCCAGCGACCTCTGTGCACCGGGTCCTTAAATGCCAACCTGTATTCCTTAGACAGTCAAAGCACACTGCACCTGGCTAGTGCTTGGTGTGTGCCTGTGACCATACATAGACATTATAGACACCTACACTCAAGTCCCTTCCTGTGAAATGAGAGTGTTTTGCAATGGTCTAGCGCTTTGGTTGTTTTGGAAAACAGAGACATATAAATACGAATCTAAGGTGATTAGTTTAAAAGTGTCCGCTTGTAACTAACCATGGCTAAACTTGCTGGTTTCACTTATTTGTTTGTGTTTGGGATATTAGATACAGTCTGAGGCCATGGCCTGCTCTATAGGTGCACATATATCTCTGCTGCACAAATAAATCAAACTAAAGCAGCCCAGTTCTTGTAGACTGACATTAGGATAAGTATATCTTAAGAAAGTTCTTATTCAGACTTGGCTTCAGGCAATAAAACGTCATAGATGTATAACTCTGGTGAGTGAAATTTCTAGGGAGCAAATTAGGCTAAAAACATCTTCTAGAGACAGCTAGAAAGGAATCAGACACCACCCAAAAATAAGGCAAGTTATGCAGTAAATGTTTCATTTATTGGATTTCTTCCATTACTATTAGGGTTAAAAGATGGGTTGTCAATAAAAATGGTATATTTATGGAGGCTCTGTATTTCAGAAGCCTATTTCTTGTCATTCACTCCTATAGTGCTTGATATCACCTCATGATAAAGTGTGAATAATCCCTGCATGAATGCATATTTCTACCCATTAACGATTTTATTATTTGACAGAATTATCTCTAACAAAAGCAAGTGGTACAGCTGTGGTTTAGGTGCTAAAAGGGAGGGATGTTCCTACTGAGCAATAGCCATGGACTTGGGAAGCAGAGCATGGATTGAGAGACATTAGGCTGTGTTACAAGCTTGAAAAACAATGCATGCAGTTTTTCGGAACTAATTTTCCACTGTTTCTCCATCGAGTGCAGATAGAAAGTCCTCCTTGCTCAAATAACACACAGTGACCTGGTCAGTATGTGTGACATCTAAAGGCACAGAGAAATCTGGCAGTAGCACCACGATCCGGTTGTTTGTTGATATTTTCCCGTTTGATAGGTTTCTTGAATTTTCACGTGTCCTTGTTTCAGTCAATGCAAATGACTGCAGACAGGAGCCACGGTTTCTGTGTTTTCATGCTGTCATCTCGTCTGCCCTAGAAAAAATTTCCCCTTTTTGCTAACTCTGGAAGAGCCAGTACTGGTAAGACACTAGGCAGATGTGTTTGCTTCCAGTTATTGGAACCTTTTCAATATTGATTTTTTTTTTTTTTTACATTCAGAGCAGATTTAATGATCCAAGAATATTTGTAAACATGCAGATTCCTTTGAGCTGTAGACTCAAATCCCAGCCTGGTCAACCAAAGTCCTTTTATCTTTCCAAAATAAATAATTTGAATTTTACACATTGCAACCTACATTGGGACCTCTTGGAGAAGACCATGAAAACAGATGACTCACCCCAAATATGTAAACATTAGCCAGGAGATCCAGCTGGCATTTAGCAGGCCATATTTCTCCAATAAAGGCTTGGGCCTTTGGTGAGACATTGCAAATTCCAAAACATTTTTCATAAAACAATAAATTTCCTTGGCTGCCCCTGGTCAACTTCTTCCCTCTTCTGTTCGTTGCGCTGTGAACTGTGAGGTGAACCTCACATGCTTTTTCGCTGCTGCTGTTCCACTGCAGGAGTCTCAGGACCAAACCATTGGGCCAAAGTGTAAAATGGTGACACCGTTGTCGGTCACCAAACCCCATATTTGGTGCTCAGCATTTGGTGTATTGTACCAAGTGGTGAGGATTACAAAAGCTTGGAGAAAGGCACTTCCACTTCTTCATCTGTGCTAGAGGTCAGCTTTGGCAAGAAAGCCAACATCTCTTGAACGTGGAGCACCTGGTTTTGTCTCTCCAGCTGTCACCTAAAATCGAGTATTCAAACAATAAATCGTGTTTCGTGCCATGGATTAGCTTGACCTTTTTTTTTTTTNTTTTTAAATAATGTGTTTCTTTCATCATTAAACACTATACTCTTTTTTTAATCCAAGGTATCACCTGAGAACCTACTACTCAACAGGTGCTGTTGACCCCCGGAGAGCTCTCACTTCCCTGACTGTGAAACAAATTGTTACATAAGGGGAAACGATGGAAATCAGATGCACGAGCTATCCAAAGTGACTTGTACTACCTTAATTAAACCATGTTGGTTTAGTAATCATCGACAATCCTTGGGCTTCACAACCACACTGCTCTAAGCTGAAGTTCGAAAACAAACCCCTGGAAGTTTGCTTTCGGAAGAACTTGATGA
Source organism: Mohoua ochrocephala (assembly GCA_013398855.1). Taxonomy (NCBI): domain Eukaryota; kingdom Metazoa; phylum Chordata; class Aves; order Passeriformes; family Acanthizidae; genus Mohoua; species Mohoua ochrocephala. The sequence continues at coordinate 227,115 of VZTA01004176.1, forward strand.
AAACTAGAAAGCATTTTCCTGGCCCTTGACGGGACTCCTCTGAGTCCACCACGGGGGTAAAACCCCAGCTGCAAAAATGCGCCCAGGAAACACCTTCCACAGCTGGGGCACAGTGCCTCAACCTTCCAGAGCCACCTTCCACACCCGGGACCACCAGCTGGCACTGGGGCAAACAACACTGAGCTCCCTTCTAGCAGCATTTACCCATGTGAGTAACATTACCTGCACGAGTAGCCCAGGCGTGTCATCACCCTCACAAATCGTCTGTCAGTGATGTGACTCACACGTGTGAGTCTCTACGGAATCAGGCCCTTCTTCTGCAACCAGCTTTGGGCAACAACTGGCTCTGTCCTGCACACCAACTTTTGATGGTGCTAAGTAGTTAGCAACTACACTGGGACTGCAGCAAAAGCATGCTTGTTTAAAGAAAAATCCATAGCAGATTGTAAAAAGATCTTAGAAAAACAAAACAAAACTGTGCAACTGTTTTTGTTCATTTGGATCAAATTATAACACATGGCCCTGCAAAATAAATAGGAGTCTGTCACATTTGTATTTCTAATCTCACATTGTTCTGGGATATAAAGGCATTTAAAAATCAAAAAGCAAACAAAAAATGGAGAATATTTGTTAAGGTGTCATTCTGCGAGGCACTACTTTGCAAAGATAGTAGGTACATAATCAGGGGCAAATGGGGAGTGTGCATGCCCACAGACAGTTATTTAGTACACTTTCTGAAAGTAAAAAGCAAGTTAGTCAAAAGACCAGTGGAAAAAGAAACTGTTCAATGCATTTGTACATTGAGTTAACAGTGAAGTATTTCATTAGTCATGTTTTTACTTGGTGTCTTAAAATAATCCCTTTTCTGTCTCCATATTCCCACTTAGACATTGTTCACAGACTTATTTATTTATGAAGTCTGAAGGTTAGTCCCTACCTGCTGAGACTAATTAGCCCTGTTCTTTGTGTCCTATGCAATCCTGTCTGATTAAATGTACACATTTGTTTTACTTCTTTTCATGCTTCCTTTCACTCTACTTCTGCTTTACTGATTAATATTAAAGTTGTAAGTTGCAGTGATTTTTTTATTTCTATTTTGTCTGCATCTTTCCCTTTAGTATGCAAATTTCTATGTGAACTTTTTAATGCCTGAGAATTCGTGTTAGCCTTGTCGATCTCTGTATTATTATTTTTATTATTCTTTTTATAGAAGACAGTTTAGCTGAAACCCCCAAACTCTCTAAATATTGCATGACAAATTGGCTTTGTTTTGGAAACCCTATGTGCTGAATGACCCTTAGCATGAGCAGCAGGTTAGATTTCTGGAGGAATGTTTGGATTATTTAGTACAGCCTGTCCCTTGCTTTCAAACACCATTTCCATTAGGCAATTTACTAATTCCCATTGAAATTACTGTCTCCCCCCGCCCCCCTCCCCACTCCCCTCCTTTTGTT